>JAJJMC010003228.1:50000-65000 GCA_023531435.1 Papaver californicum
GAAAAGGTACCACTTAGTGATTAACTAGGATATTTAGGAAGATACAGAATCATAATATGAAATTTTAATTTCTTTATTATTATAATAATCCATATTCATTGATCAAGGAAAAACAATTAAATAATTTAATTATAGTAAAAAAAGTACTTTATTCTGGTATGTAAGATCCATCAATAACTTTATTGAGCATAGGATCTAGCAAAAACTTGACCCCCAAAAAAGATCTTGTGATTCTAGTTAGTATATTTGGAAGACTTTACTAATTATTCTCGAGTAGCTTCTATTCCACCAAAACAACGGATACTTCTAGAAAACTCTACGATATCCGGCACTTTGATACCCACTTTGCGTAGAATTGAAAAAAGGACTTAGTTAAATGGCTTTTTCTCAAGTGTTTATTATATTAATTGATTCAATATCAGTCTCATTCCGGTTTTCCTTTTTTGAAATTTTCATTTAACTAAGGGTACTGTACTCTATTGATGAATTGATAGAAAAAAGGTTACAGTATTCTTCTCTTCAATTAAGGTAAGCGTTTTCCATTTTTTTCTTTTTTATTAAAAAAAAATAGAATACGATGAGCCGTAGCCCTTTTTTTATGACGGTGACACAGATATAGATTCGAACGAAGATTAGTATATCAAAAGGCTTCTTTTTTTTTTGATAATGTACGTAAAAAAAAAGGAATAAAGTATTCCGAAAATAAAAAAAAAATTAAGATATCCAACTTTTCTCCAGAAATCCTCTATGGGACTCACACATATCCATATTGTATATTATCAAGAAAGTATGATCTAGGGAATAAATATAGAGCTTATGATCTAGGGAATAAATATAGAGCTAAAGAAAAAAATGACGCATTTTGAACAATACATGTCTTTCACATCCAACTAAAACAATGAGTAACCTCTTTATTTTAAAATGGCCGTTCCAAAGAAACGTACTTCTATATCAAAAAAGCGTATTCGTAAAAACATTTGGAAAAGAAAAGGATATTTGGCTGCGCTAAAAGCTTTTTCCTTAGCAAAATCTCTTTCTACCGGGAATTCAAAAAGTTTTTTTGTGCAACAAAAAAATAAACAAGTCTTGGAATAATCTAAATCAATATGCCTCGAAGAATTTGCTAATAAAATTGATAAGATGAACGACTCCCATTAACTCATATTTTTTACTGATAAATATGAGGCCGCACTATCGGTTGTCGTATTTAGGATAGGAAGCCTTTCATTTCCTAAATAAAAAAAGGGTACTATGTTTTTTTGGTCAAACGAAAAAACATAGTACTTGATAGAAAGTTTCACTTTTCTTTTGAGGGTTTTATTATTAATGACTATGGATACAATAGATTTTTTCGTTTTGTTCGGACCCATGAAATCATAAAAAAAGAATAGAAAAAGAAAGGTTTTTTTTACTTCTATACCTGAATTGAGAGCAGAACTCTCTAGTTCCTACTAAGCTGTTCGTTTTGGGAGAGCTGAAACCTTTCGAAAAGTCCATCGTTAAAATGAAAACCATCCTATAAGAGATTATTGAACGTTCAAATAGAAATAGGAATAGGCCTTTATTTGATTTGCATTTTTCCTAAAAAATATTACATTGAATTGACTCCTTACAATCTCGACGTTTGAGTGCGTATGGGCTATTATGCTTTCGAGCAAGCCGCTATGGTGAAATCGGTAGACACGCTGCTCTTAGGAAGCAGTGCTAGAGCATCTCGGTTCGAGTCCGAGTGGCGGCATCTTCTAAAAGAGATACAATAAATCTTATAATGAAAATGAAATGGATTAATCATTTCCGTTCTAGTGTTAAAGGACTCCCTTTTTTTTTTAGGTTTTTTTATGATATTTTCGACTTTAGAACATATATTAACTCACATCTCTTTTTCAATTGTTTCAATTGTAATTACGATTTATTTGATGACCTTATTAGTCCACGAAACCATAGGATTACATGATTCGTCAGAAAAGCGCATGATAGCTACCTTTTTCTGTATAACAGGATTATTAGTTACTCGTTGGATTTATTCGGAACATTTCCCCTTAAGTGATTTATATGAATCATTACTATTCCTTTCATGGGGCTTTTCCATTATTCATATGGTTCCTAAAATATGGAATAATAAAAACGATTTAAGCGCAATAACCGCACCAAGTACTATTTTTACCCAAGGATTTGCTACTTCAGGTCTTTTGACTGAAATGCATCAATCCACAATATTAGTACCTGCCCTCTAATCTCAGTGGTTAATGATGCACGTAAGTACGATGATATTAAGTTATGCAGCTCTTTTATGTGGATCATTATTATCAGTATCTCTTCTAGTCATTACATTTCGAAAAAGCCTATGGGTCTTTGGTAAAAACAAGCATTCATTAATTGGGCCATTTTCCTTTGATTTTGATGAGATTCAATATGTAAATGAAAGAAGCTATGCTTTACTAAACAATTCTTTACTTTCATTTAGAAATTATCACAGGTATCAATTGATTCAGCAATTGGATCGTTGGAGTTATCGTGTCATTAGTCTAGGGTTTATCTTTTTAACGGTTGGTATTCTTTCAGGCGCAGTGTGGGCTAATGAGGCGTGGGGGTCATATTGGAATTGGGACCCCAAGGAAACTTGGGCATTTATTACTTTGACTATATTTGCTATTTATTTACATATTAGAACCAACCAAAATTTAAAAGGCACAAATTCCGCAATTGTAGCTTCTATGGGATTTCTTATAATTTGGGTATGCTATTTTGGGGTCAATCTATTAGGAATAGGCCTACATAGTTATGGTTCATTCACATTAGCATCTTAATCGAAGACGTGACCTAATACATAGAAATCGCATATGTAATGAAAGTTTGTGTTAGTTTTAGAGAACCGGTTCAATCAAGTAGTAATTGAACCGGTTCTCTAAAACTTCAAACGTATCTGATTACAATTCACTTCTTTTTCTTTTATTGTCCACCTAATTTTATTATCGCAGTTTTTTTTTTATGCCTTATTCATGCAAACTATCGAGAAAAGTAATTAGATAAAATAGCTTCTACCTTGTCAACAGATAGTGAAAGAACGAAATCTGGATAAATACCAATGCCTATTACTGGCAGAAAGATACAGATTGAAACAAAAAGCTCTCGTGGTCCAGAATCAAAAAAATAAAAAATTTTGGTATTAAATTGCTTGTATCCATAAAACATCTGGCGTGACATAGATAATGAATAAATAGGAGTTAATATCATTCCAATTGCCATTACAAGAGTAATTAGTATTTTTTTGGCATTAAAAGATATTTTGGGCTGGTAATTATGCCAAAAAAGATTACCAATTCGGCAACAAAACCACTCATTCCCGGCAATGCAAGAGAAGCCATCGAGAAACTACTGAACATTGCAAATATTTTTGGCATTGGGATAGCTATTCCTCCCATTTCGTCGAGATAAACGAGACGTATTCTATCATAACTCGTTCCTGCCAAGAAAAAAAGCGCCGCACCAATAAATCCATGAGAAATTATTTGCAAAATGGCCCCATTGAGTCCCAGATCGGTTACGGAGGCTATTCCTATAATTGTAAAACCCATATGAGATACAGAAGAGTAGGCTATTCTCTTTTTTAAATTGCGTTGCCCGGGAGATGTTAAAGCTGCATAGATTATTTGCACTGTGCCTACAATAATCAACCAGGGAGAAAAAAAAGGAATGAGCATGGGGTAATAATTCCATATTGATCCGAACCAACCCATATGCTCCCATTTTTAATAAGATTCCGGCTAGAAGCATACATGTACTGTAATGTGCTTCTCCGTGGGTATCTGGTAACCATGTATGTAGAGGTATAATCGGTGATTTGACAGCATAAGCAATAAGAAAACCAAAATAGAATATTATTTCTAATGCCACAGGATATGATTGATTCGATAATGTTTCAAAATTCAATGTTGGTTCGTTAGAAGCATATAAACCCATACCGAGAACTCCCATTAAGAGAAAAATAGAACCCCCTGCAGTGTACAAAATAAACTTTGTAGATGAGTACAAACGCTTCTTCCCTCCCCACATGGATAAAAGTAGGTAAACATGAATTAATTCTAACTCCCACATGATAAAAAAAAGTAAAAGATCTCGAGAAGAAAAAGGTCCTATTTGACCGCTGTACATTGCTAACATCAAGAAATGGAACAGTCGTGAATCCCGAGTAACTGGCCGGGCCGCTAAAGTAGCTAAAGTTGTGATGAATCCCGTCAATAAAATAGGTCCTATGGAAATTCCATCGATTCCGAGTCTCCAGTGAAAATCAAAAAAATTAATCCATTTAAAATCCTGTTCTAATTGAATTAATGGATCGTCCAACTGGAAATGATAACAGAATACATAGGTCGTTAGAAGTAGTTCCACTAGGCATATAGATATAGTATACCATCGGATGACCTTATTTCCTCTATGGGGGAGAAAGAAAATGGAAAAACCCGCGAATATCGGCAAAACAACAATTATTGTTAACCAAGGAAAATGATTCGTAGTAAAGACAAGATAAGATACACTTTGACCAAAAAACCCCGTACTCGAGAAAATAGCCTATTTCGATTTCGAGCACGGGGTTTTGTCGGTAAAGATAAAAAAATGGATTCAAGTTAAGCTTTCTGGAACGTATCAATAAGCTAGACCCATGCTGCGAGTTGTCTCATGCCATAAATAAACTCGGACACTCAAGAAATCTGTTGGACAAGCGGATTCACATCTCTTACAACCCACACAGTCTTCTGTTCTTGGAGCAGAAGCTATTTGCTTAGCTTTACATCCGTCCCAAGGTATCATTTCTAATACATCTGTGGGGCAGGCTCGTACACATTGAGTGCACCCTATGCATGTATCATAAATCTTTACTGAATGTGACATTGGATCTATCCACTTTTTGAACATCATAAATTTTCGATCTAGTAAAAAAACGGAATCATATATTGTAGACACCAGACGAATCAATAATTAACCAAAATTGTTTTCTAAAAAATTGACTTATATATTTGGTCATGAGAGAGGGCCAAGATACTTTGATTTATTACTCTTTAGCAAACAGAGTCATATGCTTCTGTCGTATATAATATTAATTTGTATTGAGAAAGATTTTATTCGTTATTTGTATGATTAACACATTCATCTAATTACCATTATTTATTCAACAAATTCGATTGATTGATACGAATTGATTTTTTGTTACGATAAATGGACGAAACAATGGCTGGCCCAATAGCTGCTTCAGCGGCTGCAATAGCTATAACAAAAATAGAAAAAATGTCCCCTTTTAATTGGCGACTATCAAATAAATCAGAAAATGTTACGAAATTCATATTAACTGCATTCAGTATAAGCTCAAGACACATAAGTGCTCTAACCATATTTCGACTTGTGATCAATCCATAAATACCAATAGAAAATAAATAGGCACTCAAAACAAGTTCATGTTCAAGCAGCATTAACCAAACCCCCCTCAATCTGAATTTCTTTAATTTCAATATGAACAACAATTCAACCTTAACTAATTTGGTTGACTCGAATCTAACAAGTACAGAACTAAGGAACATATTGGTAATAGATTGAACTAAAAGAAAAAATTTACATTTTCTACCTGAAAAATCTGACCATTAATTGAAGGAAAATGGATAGGCTAAGACAGAACCAAATAATTCTTTTTCTCCGTATTTTTTACTGACGAGCCATAGCAATTGCACCTATCAAAGAAACTAAAAGAATTATAGAAATAAGCTCAAAAGGAAGAAAAAAATCGGTTGATAAATGAATCCCGATTTGTTGACCTTTATTTATCAAATCTTGCTCCAAAATCTGGTTTGATCTTGTAGTCCAAATAACCCCGTACCATGCCGTATCTGGGATAGTAGTTATTAGTGAAACAAAAATACTTGTACAAACCAGTGAAGTTACCCCATCCCCAACAGTCCAAAGACTGAAATCATTGTAATATTCCGAGTCGTTCATGAACATAACAGCGAATATGATTAAGACGTTTATGGCTCCTACATAAATAAGGAGTTGTGCAGCAGCTACAAAATGGGAATTCGATGGAATATGAAATAAGGATATACAAACAAGAACAAATCCTAATGAAAAGGCGGAAAAAATAGGATTAGTAAGTAATACCACTCCTAGACCTCCTATTATAAGACCCAACCCCAAAAAAACTAAAAGAAAATCATGTATTGGTCCAGTTAAATCCATTATATGTAAAATAAGAGATAAATAAGTCGAAATGTTTCATAATCTTATTGACTAGACCAGAAAAGGAAAGTTACCCTGTTTTTATGATAAGTGACTTTTTTATTAAATCCTATACGGGGTGTGGGTTGATGTAGATAGATTAATTCATTCCATTTCTCTATCCGATTGCTTATATATTCATATATTTCGAAATTATCGCGGATATATTCAATTCTTTTTTATCCAAAGTAAGCCGTGATTCTCGCGAATCACCAATAAATAAGAGCTGGTTTTTTTTCGTTATTAACCGAACAAAATAAAAGAAGATCCGCTCCTTTAGATTAAAACGGAATCTTAGTAATCGGTAATAGTTCTTGAATCAAGGAGTTTACCCGTGGCTTTTTTTATTTGAGTGGAATTCATAATGGTTCGAATCGTGTAATCTCCAATTACTGTCATTGGTAACCGACCCAAAGCAATTTGATTATAATTCAATTCATGACGATCATATGTAGAAAGTTCATATTCTTCAGTCATTGATAAACAGTTTGTTGGACAATACTCGACGCAGTTCCCACAAAAAATACAGATTCCAAAATCAATACTATAGTTAAGCAATCGTTTTTTTCGAATATCCGTTTCCAATTTCCAATCAACAACAGGCAGATCTATAGGGCATACACGAACACATACTTCACAAGCAATGCATTTATCAAATTCAAAGTGGATTCGACCGCGGAAACGCTCAGATGTGATCAATTTTTCATAAGGATATTGAATAGTTACGGGTAAACGATTCGTGTGGGATAAGGTAATCATGAAACTTTGACCAATATACCTTGCAGCTCTTACTGTTTGTTGACCATAATTAATGAACCCAGTTACCATAGGGAGCATATCGTGAATATCTATGAATAATTTGAAGTTTCTTTCTCTTGTTTGAGAGAAGTTCTAAATCGAGAATAGAATATCGTATGCCCTTAGAGTGAAAAGAGTTGGAAAGAAGTTGTCAATAATAGATTACCTAGAGAAATAGGTAAAAGAAACTTCCACCCAAGATTTAATAGTTGGTCCATTCTCATCCTAGGTAAAGTCCATCTTGTTGTAATAGGAATGAACAGGAACAAATAAGCTTTAGCTAATGTAATAAAAATACCAATTGTCATTCCAAAGACTCCACCCACTTCATTAATTTCGAAATGAGGAAGAAATATGTACGGAAGAGAAAGATTCCAACCTCCTAAATAAAGAACTGTTACAAATAATGAAGAAACTAGTAGATTTAGATAGGAAGCAACATAAAATAAACCAAATTTGATACCTGAATATTCGGTTTGATAACCTGCTACTAATTCTTCTTCGGCTTCTGGTAAATCAAAGGGTAATCTCTCACATTCTGCTAGGGAAGAAATTACAAAAACTGCAAAACCTATAGGTTGACGCCACAGATTCCACCCCCAAAAACCATATTTTGACTGCGCCTCAACTATATCAACTGTACTTGAACTGTTAGATAATTATAGTAGGTGATAACATCACTGCTTCCATCGCTATTGCAGAACCGTACATGAGACTTCAGTCTCATACGGCTCCTCGATGGCCTTAACTAAATCTAAGGACTGGTTCGGTATTATCTCGCTATGTGTTAGTAGGATAGATAGAATCAAGATGTATCGAGGAGTCACAAATTAAACCAATGCAATTCCGTCTGCTATAATAGAAAAAAGGGTGCTTCCGAATTGATCTTATCCTTTCTTATTTTAGTTTGTCTTTATTCAGTAATAACTTAATCCTTGAATAAAATACTCGTTGTCTAAGTAGGTATTTCAACCTATTTATTTCGTTCCTATGCTTCTTTCTACGAAAAGTAAAAGTGGGCTTAAAAAAAAGGATTACTTCGTTCCTGATAATTATTTATTTAACCTGTGGATAGGACCATACTCGGGATCGGGATCGTGGGGAAGTACTACTTGATTGTTTCTACCAACTTAAAGCCCCAGTATGATTCCGTTTATGCAGAAATACCTTTTTTGGTAACTTCCATTATCTCCGTTACTAATCCTTTGTGTATCTTGGTGTTCCTAACCGTCCACTCATTTTTGCTCGATCCCCGGTATGGTAATACATACAATATAATAGAATAGTTAAAACAAAACTCCAGCCAGTTGATCTTTTCTACCCGCTTCAAACCGTGATGACTAATCAACCAACCTTGGGGTAATTTCTCTTTTTTTGCTTAGCTCTTGTACATAGGGAATGAGTCTCAACCTTTTTACTGCTAATTTCTAAGCTGTTTTGTTTCACTCATATAACTATCTGGTTTAGGTCATCACCCCGAATGACGAATAAAAAAAAAGAATCTCTATTCACTCCATTCAACTTCTTTCCTAGAAAAAATGAGGTAAAAGTTCATGCCCCAACGAATCACACGTAGAGATATTGATAACACACATGGAGTTAATGGTATTTCATAACTAATCGATTGAGCAGCAGCTCGTAGACCACCCAAAAAAGAATATTTATTATTTGAACCATATCCTGACATAAGAAGTCCAATAGGAGCAATACTTGAAATAGAAATCCATAAAAAAACACCTATACTGAGATCAGCTAAAACAAGACGATATCCAAAAGGAATTACTGAATAACTTAGTAAAATGGATATGACTGCTATAGAGGGTCCGAGACTGAATAAAAAAAAATCTCCTCTAGATGGGAGAAGATCCTCTTTAAAAAGGAGTTTTGTCCCGTCTGCTAGAGCTTGAAGAATTCCCAAAGGACCCGCGTATTCGGGTCCAATACGTTGTTGTACCCCCGCAGATATTTTTCTTTCTAACCACACAATAACTAGTATTCCTATCGTGATTCCCAATACAGGAGTAAAAATAGGGACAAGCAACCATATAAGACCATAGACCCCTTTTAAGGATTCCAATCTGGAAAAAGAATTGATAGCCTGTAATTCTGTCGTATCAATTATCATATTAACGATCAACTTCTCCCATAATGATATCTATACTACCTAGTATCGTCATAATATCAGCCAATTTCATTCTTTTAACTAACTGAGGAAGAATTTGCAAATTGATAAAACCCGGAGGACGAATTTTCCATCTCCAAGGAAAAGCACTATGATCCCCTATCAGAAAAATCCCCAATTCCCCCTTTGGGGCTTCTACTCTCACATAAAGTTCTTGTTTCGACAATTCAAAAGTAGGAGATGTTTTTTTGCTAATAAATCTATAGTCAAAATCATTCCAATCGGAATCCCTTGCTTTATCAAAGAGTCGGGCTTCTAAATTTTCATAGGGCCCTCCCGGAATTCCTTCCAAAGCTTGTTGAATTATTTTTATGGATTCTGTCATTTCACCGATTCGGACTAAGTAACGGGCTAATGAATCCCCTTCTTTTTGCCATTGTACTTCCCAGTCAAACTCGTCGTAACACTCATAATGATCGACTTTACGAAGATCCCATTGTATTCCGGAAGCTCGTAGCATTGGTCCTGATAAACCCCAATTTATTGCCTCCTCTCCACCAACAACGCCTACCCCCTCAACGCGTTCTAAAAAAATTGGATTTTGCGTAATAAGCTTTTGATATTCAGCAATCCCGGTTAAAAAATAATCGCAGAAATCTAAACATTTATCTATCCAGCCATGAGGTAGATCAGCAGCTACTCCTCCGATACGAAAAAAATTATGCATCATTCGCATACCTGTGGCAGCTTCGAATAGATCATATATCAATTCTCTCTCTCTGAAAATATAGAAGAAAGGAGTCTGCGCACCTATATCCGCCATAAAAGGGCCAAGCCATAATAAATGAGAGGCTATACGACTCAGTTCCAACATAATGACTCTGATATAACGGGCTCTTTTAGGAACTTGAATATTTCCCAGCTGTTCTGGTCCATTTACCGTTATTGCCTCGGTAAACATAGTAGCTAAATAATCCCAACGTGTTACATAAGGCAGATATTGGATAATTGTTCGGTTTTCCGCTATTTTTTCCATCCCTCTGTGTAAATAACCCAATATAGGTTCACAGTCAATAACGTCTTCACCATCTAGAGTAATGATGAGTCGAAGAACGCCATGCATCGATGGGTGGTGAGGACCCATATTGACTATCATGAGGTCTTTTCTTGTAGCTGATACAGTCATATTTTTTCCCCGATTCATTATTCCATGAATTGCTGAAAACGAAACAAAGTTCATAAAAATTCAAGATCTAATAAATCAAATAATTCAAACGAAATCTGAAAATTAACTTAACTAGTCTTTGGCTCCCGAATATCCAACCGACCAATTAATTCTTTATAACGTATTCTATTTTTTTTTACAAATAAGCCAGCAACCGTTGCCGTTTTCCCAGAGTTTTCCCTAGACCTCTCTGAGATAAAAAGTCTTTTTTGTGCTATTCCAAATGGAAAGTGAGTCTGCGCAGTTTATTGGTGAAACTGAATACTTGGAATTCAACGGACCCCTTAGTTTTATTCTTTTTCTTCTTGCGAAATAACCGAGATGAATGCTTTTTTTCTCATAAAAAGAGCGCTTCTCCCTTTTTTCTTTTAGACAAAAATGGAGTTTATCGATCAGTAAAAATAATACCGGTTTTTGAATCTAGTTCAGGTATACACAAATTTTTTTATATACTACCTTTTCCTTTCAAATTGAATGAATTAATCCAATTTGCAATTTCATTCGGATATAGATACAAAAGGGTGGTCGAGTTCTTCAACTCCCCCACAAAAAAAGAAAGGGAAAAATTGATCCGAAGAAGATTTTTAGGTCATTGAATAAAGTATCCTATACGGGAAACCAGAATAGAAATTAATATAACACAAACGTGCGGGTACATTTGTTTGCCTTCATATATCATGCCATATCTGGCACGTTATAGATAGGAAGGAGATTTACCATCAATTAATGGTAAATCGTGGATACATAGATATCCTTGACATACTGAAACGACTTCCATTACTGGTATCAAACCAATAGCGATTCATACAAGCTAAATCCTCTAATCGATAATTTGGCCAAAGAATAAATTTCAATTTCAGAAATTTATTTCTATCTCTATCGAAATTCTTTGGATCTTTATCAAGATGCTTGCTCTCCTCCAAAAAAGTGCCGCAGTTCCTTATGTTGTTCTTATTGTAAAATGTTTTCTTTCTATCCAAAACATTTATTTTTTCTGAGTTTAAACAAATTCGAATTCTCAATTCTCTACGACATCTAGGAGCTAAAATATTTTCAGGAACAACAAAAGCATAATTTTTTTCATCTCTCTTTTCAAGCACCCTTTCATGTCTATGTCTTTTAATGGATTCATCAAAAGAATTCTTATAACCGTTTTCTTTTTGTTGGTTTTTTATATTAGTTTGGTGATTACTCTTATGGACCAGTGAAATAACTATGGTTTGATACATAATAAATAGTCCATCCCCTTGTATAGACAGGCGAACAGGTTCAATAATCAATACTCCTTTGTTTATCAATTCTGTAAGATTTAGATCTTTTTGAATCAGCAATATATCCAGACGCATTTCTCCTCTTTGAATAGAGGATATCGCTATTTGCTTTGGATTGTTCAGTCTAAGCAGGAGACAATATATCTGGATACTATTGATTATTCTTTGATCCAAAGAACCATGCCATCTCAGTTGAAAAAGAAAATATCTTTTCAGGAAGAAATCAAGTTCCGCTTCTGTGGTGCTCTTCCATTTATTTTGATTTCTACTCTTTTTCATGTATGAGTCACTATAATCCTCTTTAACCTCTTTTTGTTGGTTTGATAGATCTGATCCAAGATCTTCTTGGGCTGATTCTTCTTTTTCTTCTTTATTTTTATTTTCTAATTCAAGATCTTTTTTTTTTTTCTTTTCACTAGTGTTTTTATTTCCATTAAAATGGAAAAGAAGTGATTTTGTTGGTATAATCCACGGTTTAATCCTATATGCATCATATAGCCCCAACAATTCTGGGAAGAACCAAAGTTGCAGATTTGATATGGGGCGGTTTAGTATTTCTTCATTCATTCCCATCCAATCAAAAAAAACAAATTTTCCACTTGATAGTTTTATTTGTTTATCAATCGCAAGATACGAAAGATCCTTCGTATCAATTTGATTAATGATTGAATAATAGTTAGTTCCTGTTTTAGTATTTTTATTCATGCGGGTCTCAGTATCCATATTAGCCCAAGCCTCAATATCGATCTTCTTTATAAGACAAAAAGAAATGATTCTCCAATCAAAATATTTTCTATCTGGATTTTTATCCGTATCAACAATACAATCTTCTCCTAGATAATGACTCATATATATGCCTGCCGGCATAGAAAAAATTGGGGGTTTATTTGTGTTGTAGTTATAGGGAATTTTGAGGCTTCCCTTTACTTGTAATGGTGCTAGAGAAATATATGAATCCTTACCTTCTCTATAATTGATATATTTCTGTGATAACAGATCATATCCATACTGTTTTTTAAAACTTTTGGTTTTACTCGATAATGAATCCATCACATAAGCATTTTTCTTCTTATAATGACATAAATTTTTTTGTTCATATGAATCCAATTTTGTTGATGCCTTGTTTGAAATTGTATGACTTTGATTGACTCCATTTCGTTGTTTTTGCAGAACTAATTGAGACGATGTAATCTTCGATAAATTATATTTATAGTTATAATGACCGTTTAACCAATTTTTCCACCCATTCGTTTCAAAATTGCTAAGTTTTTTATGTCTTGATTCAGAATAAAGTATTCCTTGTGTTCCAAAAAAATGCTTTATTCTATCCTTAAGAAAAAAAGACGTTCCATTATATTGAAGTACAGATCTCATGTGATATTTGTTAATCACTTGGGTTTGTGATAATTTGTAAAATACATATGCCTGTGACAAATCAACTGGGGCACAAAAATGATGTAAATTCTTATTACTTATATTAGAAAGTGCCCTCTTTTTAGTCGAAATAACAGGAATTCTTTTTTTTTTTTTTTCTTCCACTCCTTCTTTCTTTATTTCATCGTTGTAACTTTTTTTATCAATCTCCCCTTTTTTTAAGTCTAGGGAAAATTTTGCATTGATCCTGGGAATATTAATGAGATATAGAAGGGTGTCCATATATATCTTTTCAATCAAAAAATTAAAAAAAGAGTGTCGTTTACGTATTAATCTAGCACTTCTTCTTTGGAATATCTGCCAAAAATTTTTTGGCGCTTCTAATCTTTTATCGTTACAACTTGTATCGTTAGGATTAATATTTCTATCTGGAATTAGAAATTTTTTTTTCTTGTCATTTATTATTTTTTCCATTTGATTCTTAATTGTACTTGTCCTATCAGCCAGATCCTCCATTTTTTTTTCTGTTAGTGAATAATTTGTCCAATACATTGATCTAATTCGACTGGACGATTCATGAACTATCTTATTTTCTTTGAGAGAAATTTTTTTATTTTCACTCGATTCATATACTTTTTTCAATCCAACTAATAGAATTGGATTTACTTTGCCAAGCTCTTTTATTCTTTTTTTTAGAAAGAAATCCTTTTTATGAGTCCAGCTTTCTTTTTCTTTTGAGTCCTTTAGAAACCCTTTTGTTTTTTCTTGTAAAACTCTTAAACCTCGAAAACTTTGTGTTTTTTTTTTTCTTATTTTGTTTTCTAGTTCTTTAAAAATGGGTTTTAAAAACGAAGGTCGTCTTCGAGGAGAACCAAAAGGAAATTCAGTTTCCATCCCCCAGACTGTCAAAAAGCAAGAATTTTCCTTTGTTCCCCTTGGATTTCTATGATGGGATCGTTGCTTAGAGCTGTTCCAAGGTTTCGGATAGAAAGGGTATAGGATCTTTATCTGAATACCCTCTGTTAACCAATTTTTTGGAAATTCCATTTCGGATAATTGAACACCATTATAGGTGCATTTAACATGCATTTCTCTACCCCACTCCCTCCAATCCTCGTTCCACTCCGGGGGTTGAAATAATAAGATACGGCTGATGTTTTTAGCTATTATCAATGAAGGCAATCCAATATATTTTCTAAAAATTGAGTGGGCTATTAACAAGCAACCCCTTATTGATTGACCAAATAGAACAGTATCCCAGCTTTCCGCCACTGCTAGCCGGTCATTTTCTTCCCCTTTCTTCTTCCTTTTTTGATCCTTTTCCTTTGCTTCTTCCTCAAAACTTGAATTTTGGAATTCCGTACTTTTTATCATCCAATTCTTAAAAAGAAGATTCCAAATTCTGGAGGTATCAGCGGAAAAAAAAACCTTTTTGTAGATTCTGTCCAAAAAAAGGGGGGAATGGATATTTGTTTGAAACGGTTCCCAAATAACTGTTTTACGTCTTTGAGCGCGCATAGATCCTTTGATTATATCTCGACGAAAATCCGATTCTTGCGAATAACGTAGGACAAAAACTTCTTCTACTTCATCATTAGTATTCGTTGTACTATTTGTACGTTCGGTATCTGTAAAAATTACTACATGGTTGGCCTTTCTTGACCTAATTTCATGATCCTCCGCCGTTTCTTCTTCAATTTCTCCGTCTTGTTGCTCCAAACTGGTAATCAATTTGTATGACCGTTGAGGAACCTCTTTACGTATTTCTTTTATTCCAATGGATTCTTTTATAATTCTTTGATTATTTCTATCAGGTGTAACCGCATCAAATAAAAATTTCGTTCCATTTTCTGAATTAAGTTTTCCTTCTTCTGGAAGGAAGGATTTTCCCTCCAATTTTTCCTTTTTTTCTTCCAATTCTTGGTAGTTTGTGGGAAATATATTAT
>JAJJMC010003239.1:0-15048 GCA_023531435.1 Papaver californicum
CTAGATGATTTATTGTATTGAGCTTAAACAATTTATGAAAAAAAGATGATTCTTTATTATTTTTAAAGAGATTTCTCTGTTATTCGTTTACATTTATTTAACTTGTATCCAAGAGTTTGATTGGTTGTTTAGCAAAAGGAATTTTTGGTCTAAACAATCATAATCCGATGCATTTTCCGAAATGTTCAAAGAGACATTGGTCAAAGTGTAAACTATATATAAGAACTAAATTGTGTAAAACAAAAAGAAAAAGAACTCCAAGAGTTCAGCATACGTATATAATAAAACAATTGTGTCAAAAAATGAACTCAAGAGTCTGATGTACATGTATGCATGATGCGATACTGACTCATGCTTGGAACTTATTTGTGAGTTTCAGTAACTACTACACCAGTAGATATGCCAATTTCTACCATTTGTGACAATCATGACATCATGCAGACAAAAATGATTAACTTATTTTGAAACATACCCCAGATACACTGCTTCAATTTCATCCAGTATGAGACTGTATAGAACATAGATTTCTCTTCAACCTCATGGTATAGTCATGTGCTTATACAATGTTACAACGACTCAGTTAAATGTCAATCTTGCAACTAATATGCTTTTGCTAATAATCGTTAAAATCGTCTTTAATAAAAGCCAAATAAATTACAGACTAATTAGTTTTGTTGGACAAACTGCAAATGAAGCTAAATACTAGTCATAAATTGTTTTACTTTCAACACTGAAAATCTCAGAAACAGGGTAAGAGTGGTCCATTGTATACACTACATCTTGCTCAAAACTTGTAAACACAAGTCCAGTTCCAAGCAGTCAGAATAAGGCTACCTTTCCTGCAGTTTTCGTCTGTGTTCTTTTAATAGGAAGTTTTGTATTACTCTTATTAACAACCTATCTTTGTTAAGTTCTTAATTACTAAGCAAACAAAGATAATTAGATGATGATGGTAAATGCACACTACCGCCAGCAGCCACACACTAGCCAAGACCACCCAAAAGGTCTGGACCAATCGAACATCAACATATAGAAACCCTAGCACCCTAAGGGATTCGATTATTTAATCATCTGTTTGATAGTGCCTAGTTACGCCTCCAGTTGCATTTGGTAATTGAAACAAAAACACAATGCAAAGAACAGAACTCTCTGTTTATTATTAACACAAACAAATAATGATTAGTTATGTAACGAGATTTTGTTTTTCAAAATTTTGATGTGTCAACTCCTGTGTCCCATCACCAATTCCTTACCCTAGTATTTAAGATCAAAACAGATACAGTAGAGTTGGGTAGCTAATGTTCTACGTCTCTTTATGAAAGTTTACATAGATTATACCACAAATGTTTGATAATCTAGAACGAAAAGGAGAACTGATTTCGTTGTATTGCGGCTATCACACTACATTAGCTGGTTAAGAAACAAACTAATTTCATAGCAAGCAAGGCAGAGGTTAATACAGGCTCTGATACCAAATGTAAAACCTAATATGTATATTCTATCACAATATGAACATACAAAATTAAAAGCGGAAGCAAAAGAAAGAGATTATAAGTACCTCCAGCCATTGATCTTCAATCTTTGAGTTTGCGCTAATTTCTTGGTTGATATGAACTTTGGTTCCAAACCCTCCTTCTCACTTTTAGATGGTGTATACGGGATGAGAATGATTTTTTTGACCTTCTGTCCAGTTTTTCTATCTTTCTGTAAACTAACCCTAGCCATTATAGAGTAGTTACCTGATAGATATAGTGGATGGTTTTTCTAAAGATGGAAAAAAGTAGTGGGGCTAATAGATCACATATCCTTTTTTCCTTTATTTTAGCCCATATGGAAAAAAGGCTAACAAGGTACCCTTTCACCATTTAGTGGAGTACTAGTATTAGGTGTTATGGAATTGAAAATAAATGATTGAGAGTCGGAGTCTGTATTGCAGTTTGCTACTATTCCTTTAACAAACTGAGCAGATTTTGAAAAGGCATGCGTGTCAGAAGGAATTAGCTGAGGGGCATGCAATTTATTTGAATGTAACACAATTCCCTACTAGTGCTAGCATAGAGTGGTGATTTGTCCCTATGGTACTTAGCTGAAGATAAGTTACTCTGGTCAAAAGTTGAGAAGAAAGTGAATTTAACCGGGTTTAACTTGTGTGGGACTGGGTATCTGGATTTGGGTTGAAACTCGGTTAACAAATCAGGACTTCCTTTTAGAGCAGATGGTAGAATTGTGTCCATATTGTTCTCGAGTGTTCCAGATTGTTGTAGGACCGAATACCGAGAACCTGTCTGCTGATGAAGATTCCAAGCCGGAGTTTGAGAATTCCGACAAGTTTTCCGTTGAACAAGCATCCATGGACCATAACTATCTGGAGAAGGCTTAGTTGATGAAGATAAAGATATAGCATCACTATTATTGATTGTAGAATTCGGTAAAGATTCAGTGATGCCCGAAGATTTTGTGATTGAGGATTTTTTACATCTCTGTGGATAATAATCAGTTTTATGATTTAATCTGCCACATTCAAAACAAATTGATACAATTCCTTCATATTCAACGTGTTGGATCAATTTGCCAATTCGAAAGGCTAGCAGAAGAGGCTTTTATAAATATATTTCAACACACAGACGAGCAAATTTTCCCCTAGTTTGGCTTTCAATGGTTATATCCACCTTAATAGCTCTCCCGATCAAATTGCATATTTTGCATTTAACTTCCTTGTCAAAATACTCTATAGGTAGTGCCAGCAGGCGTGCCCATACAATTTTTTTCATAAATTTGGCCTCCAAAGGTTTAAATTCAGGGGACCATCGAACTAAAGCAAAATAATGACCATTGATAAACCAGGGGCCTTGTAGCAAAGCTTTTTTGAGATCCGAAGAATCTAAGAATTTAAAAAGAAAGAAATCTTTCCCAAATCAAGAATTTGAACTGCCCCTGTTGGTTTCCATAGAGCAAGAACTCTTTTTTGATGAATTTGAACCCTATGGTTTTGCACATTACTTAAACCAATCAAACATCTTTTCCAGGGTTTATGAATACGATCTTTAGTGGATTTATCCAAGGTGAAATATGGAATATTGTGCACTTGTAAACTTGGGTTGTTGCCAGAAATTAAATTGGGTTCATCATCCTCCGATTCAGATTCATCATCAAGTTCTTCAAAAATATTCTCAATTGATTCACTATTATTCCATGAATCCCAAGGATGTATTGATTTTTTCACTGTCTGCAAAAAAGATGGAGCTTTCGAAGATGTAAGAGCCACAGACTGGAGTGGAGCTTTGCCATTTCGATTTCATTTACAATATCAGGCGGTCTTCCTTTTGGTGATGAATATTCCGGTTTGCAATGAGATTCGGAGTGCACAGTTTTCAAGTCACTCATACTTTCTCAAATTGGTAATTTTTGATTCGGTCTAATTAATCTTGTTAATCGTAGGTGTATGTATTTGGGAAGAACATACGGATGGCAAAAGGAGAAGAACTAGAGATAGACAAGAAAAAGCTCATAGAAACTTTCAAAGTATTGGAAGGAGAGCTTAGAGAGAAACCTTATTTTGGTGGTGAAAAGATGGGTTTTTTGATGAAATTTCAGCATTTACTGTATATTACTTATCTCTAAAAAGAATCCGTTTCTTTCTTCTCCGTCGAAAAAGAAAAAACTGGTTCATTCTTCTCCATCATGAAAAGCTAACAGTTGTTGGTCGAAACCTAAAAGTACCGTAGTTTAATCATCAAAACCATGAGAAAACTAACTAACTTCTTGATTAAAACCTGAAAGTCTCATCTCTCTAGCTTTTTCTTGTAATTGGAAGGATGTTTGTAATAGAATTATAATATGTTGTAATTGGAAGAATTGACATATCTATGAACGTCTTAAATATCATTTAGTTATGTATGATTGATTTAAAGCTGTTATTTTTTAATTTAAGAATTTTTGATCTAGTTAGAGCGTCCACAGTCGTTGGACTATAAGACGGACAAAATCCATATATAGTCGTGGTCCATCAAAAGGATAGCATAATGGGATGAGTATAAATATTTTTTTATCCGAATTCTATACTGTTCATGACAATTTTTGGTATTTTTTCCGGACCAAACGGAGTATAGTTGGGCGGGCGTATAGTGAACCGTCTGGGTCTAGGCGTACATATAGTTAATCGTCTGGTGGCAAGCGTTCGTCTAGAATAACGCTTCAAACACGGGCGTTAACCAAAACTCCGCCTAATGAAGCGTTTACCCAAGATTACGCCTGATGAAACGTGCGTTTAGGATCACGTCCACTAATATGCGGTAACCAAATCACCGTCTCATTCAAGCGTAATGTTAGAGATTCGCCCGAGTGTGGGCGACATCCTAAACGCCCGCCTAAGATTTCCCTCCAGTAAGCGTGCGGCTATGTGTACGCCCTGTTTTGGGGCGTTACTCTAGACGAGCGCCTGAGAGATATGTTACCGTTGAGATACGTTATCGTTGATTTTTTACCGTTGTAGCGGCTATATTTTGAAACCTATATATGGACTACTAATCCATTTTCATTTTACTAAACTCATTGTTATCTAATTTGTATTTCGAAAAAAACTTAGTTCTTTTTCATATGCTTTTCTTCCAAATCGATTAGAATTATGATACCAAAACCACGAGGTCCAAATTTTACAGAATTTGAAGATGTAACGATGTGTAAAATTCATTTTTCAATATCTCAAGTTTGTATTATTGGTGTCGATCAATCAGAAGAAAGATTATGGTCTCGCATATTATATGGGATGAAAGAAGCCATACCTTCGATGCCACATCGAACTTGGACCTCCATTCAGAAACGATTTCAGGGAATAAGTAAAGATGTGGCACTTTTCTCTGCAAAAGAGGCGGAAGTGGAACGTGAATACCATACTGGATGGGCCCCCGAAACAAAGGTAAGTACCCATTTAATTTTGACGATTACATTATTGTTTTGAATTGTATATCCTCCATTAAATTGAATTAAAAAAACAGATTGAAGAAATAAGGAGGCTTTTCAAGGAAGATAATGGTGGCAAAAGATTTAAGCATGAAGAGTGCTACGCAATTATGTTAGAAAATATAAAATATTCACGACGATCGAAAACTTTTTTCGATTCATCATAAACTGAGGAAGAATCTGAAAGCGGTGAGGAAAACCGGGAAATACAGGAAACAAACCAAGACAATTCCAGTGGCTATGAAGACATAGGAGATATACCTAACACATATATTCGTCAAATGGGAAAAAAAGAGGTGAAACGACAGAAGAAAACATGGAGAGCAAAATCGAGTGGCCAAGAGGAAATGATGAAAACTGAGAGTAGCAAAAGCTATTTGGATTAGAACCAACACCTGACATGTTGAACCTGAAGAAATGTGATGCAAATAAAATAATACAAAACACAAAAATCAAAACATATATTTTAAGATGATAGGAATACTAAATCTACAATACAACATAATATGTACTACTTTAGAAGTACCACACATATTATAGAAACACACATAACAGACAAACAATGCAAACAAATATGTACCGATTCAAAAATAGTATACTATAAAAACAGTATATATCGAAAAGTTTAGAAAAACAGTACGTATTAATATGTACTGAAGAAACATTCAAAACATACAAAAAGAAAAGAACAAAAATCATGATTCCCTGAAAAAAATAAAAGAAAACCAAACAAAACCTATTATCAAACAACATGTAAAAACAGTGAATACGACGATCTAATGAACAAAATAGAACGATTACAAAATCAGTTTCAAAAGATGAAAAAAAAAACTAAAACACGAACAAAAACGAGATCGATCATGGAATTCAACAAAATGTACATCATAGAAAACATTAGTCATCGGGATTTCAGTGTAAGAAAACAAACAAAACATGAAATCAAGTTGATTATCATGATTTCACTTAAAAAAACAAAAACAGAGATTGACGATACCTGAAGAAAAATACAGAGAAGAAGATTAAAGACCTGGAATTGACGATATCCTAAAACTGAAAACACCACTGAAGCAGAAAAATGAGAAAGATAGAAAAATCCGTGAGCTGCCAATTGACGATTTTTTTGGGAAGTTTTGATTTTGGCTAAATTTATATTTCGTACAAGAGAGGTGTATTTATGGGATATTGAAAATCTGTTTTTCATTCTTCTCACGTGAATTGGACGCGCGAGTAAAAAAACTAGTCCAGTTACTTGTTTTTGGATTAATGATTAAACCGGATTTTGGGATAGGATTAAAGATTAAATGGGTCTTTAATATAGAATTATCTAGTAATTCCTAGTTTACACATCGGCTCACTTTGATAGATTTTTTATTAAGTAAAAATATTGGGCCATGAGATAAATGTGTGTCACATTGCATTTTATGGTGACGCGTAGAAATGGGGTCACATGGAAATATTAATGTCAGTGAGTTAGTTTTTGAGTTGCAAAACCATGTTTGGTCGGTTGATCCTTGGTAACACGAGGGTCATAGAAAATATTTCGAAGCACAAATGTAATTTTTTTTTGGGATGATTTATGGATTGAGGTGATGAATCATGATTTAGCACAACGCAGATTTTAGATGGGGTATCAATTTTTAAAGTCATATGGTAGATTTTGGATCATATGGAAACCCATTTGTCAAAGAGGTAGATTTCTATCCTGCCTCTAAACAATTTGGGCTGTGTAATTTTTAGGTCGTCAGATAGATTGTTTCTCACATTGTAGATTTTCGGCCACTAAACAAGTTTAGTCCATGTAATAGGCATTGGTTTACAATCAATAACGTGGCGAACTATAAGTTATGTCATGAAATTTCAGTAATTAAACTGATTTTGTGTCACTTAACATATTTTGGGGATCGATACCAAATACATTTTGGCTAACGATGCAAATTTGGGTGAGGTATATTTTGGTCACAACATTAAATGATTGGCGAATTTCATGTAACCAAAAAATAATTTAACATATACCGTGTTTTATTACGTGAAATATCTCGAGAGGAAACCAAAGGCATTTACACAACATTTTTTCTATTGGGACTGGGAATGTATAAAGTGGGTCTTATTCACTCTCTTATTATATGATTCAGGATTTTCTCTCGGAACATATATCATTTCGGTAACCGAATTTTATTTGGCAAAACTTAGGTTCAAATGACAAATGTTGGTATAAAAGCTCATACTTTAAAACACGAGGCACAAGTTGGTAGACACATAACAATTTTTAATCTAATAATAAGCTTTTGATTCTTTATTTATCTTCCATTTCTCTTCCTTCCTCCCTTTTTCAAAAATCCTAACAACATTTTGATTTGGCTCTTTTCGATCAGATATGAGCAAATCTTAAAGCTTTAGTCGATAACTAAATGAATAAAACGTTTTTTTTTAAAAAAAAATTGGTGTCTTTTGAAGCACTTTTTTATCATTTTGGGGTGATTTTCCCTCGTCATTTTGGGGTGATTTCTTCAAATTTTGATGATCGTTCATAGAGTAAGATGTTCATAAACTTTGTTAATTTCATATCAACCACCTCTTGGTTTTTGATGCGCAACATCTTGCTCAGTTCTTGAAGATTTATGACCTTAAACCATGGAAAATTCTCGACTAGAAAGTACATTCGGATTGTTTTCTTCATCCGATTCTTTTTTTGAATCAGTAAAGGTTGACAATACGTATTCCTGGGTGGTTTTCTATTTCTTATTCGTCTAATATTTTGAGATTAAGGTATGATAGTTTTAAAAAAAAAAAAATTAGAGAAGCAAAATAAGAACTATGAAAGGAGTTTTTTATGAGAAAAATATATAGAGAAGATTGACTTTGGTGTGAATGAGGATTATATTTATGTGGGGTGGCTAATATAACTGTTTTAAAGTCATTGGAATTTGACTGTTACCGACCCAACCTGTGCAGTACATTTCAGCCGAAATGGCCGGAATTTCGTCGGAATTTCGGATTTTGGGGTAAAACCGAAACGAAATGCGGTATAGTACGGCCAAATTTTTTTTTTTTTTTTTTTTTTTTGTAGAATCAAAAAAAAAAAAGAAAAAAAAAGTCATCCTTGTTTTAGGGTTTTGAATTGTTACTCATATTTTTTTATGATATTTTAGAATTATATATGGATATGATAATATCTATAATTAATCTAATGATCTCGATTAGAATTGTAATATTTTTGTTTAATTAGCATTTTAGACGATGAAATTTGAAGTTGTCTTGTTTCTCTTGTGTCTCAAGTATGAACTTTGTATGAAATCTATGGATCTATATATTTTAGATGATTACTAGTTTTTCTTTCTAAACTTTGTGAAAAACGTTTGTTATAACGTGTTAAAATATATTTATAGTTATAAAATGTGAACTAGTATTTTTTCATAAAATTATAGGTATAAAACTAGGTATAATTTTTTCATAAAATTATAGGTATAAAACTAGGTTGCTTCTTGAAACAAAATTAAAATAGTAAAACTAGATTCAGTTGATAAGATCACAAACCCTTGATCATGAGTAGCATTTTTGCTTTAATTTTGTACTTAATTGTTGATATTGGATGGAAATCAACTTAAAACTAGGTTACGACTTACGAGGGGTTCAAGAGTCTATGTATGCATGGCCTCAGTTGTGTTTGACAAAAAAGCTTTGTATCCAATCCAATGTCCTAGGTAGCTTTTACTTTCATTAGCATATACTGTGGTGGCAATTAACCCTCTTTGTGAATTTGGGAAAGCACAACAGAAATCTGTTGCGCAGACTACATTCATCTTATACCTGATGTACTGCTCTAGTTAGATACCCAATAACATTAATTTAGTGTTAGTAGGCTTGAAAACCGGCTTATAAGAGTCCAAATATACAATGTGATGCCATCCCTGATGTATTCGTCTTTGTATCATCTAATTCTGTTTTGGGCATCTTGGGATGTTGATACTAGACTTTTAGTTAACCTGCCACTGGCTACTGACTCTTGTCAAATAGGAAGTCTTAAAAAAGTTACAGAATATTAAGTAGAATGATAGATGATCTTTACCTACATAAGCATTAACTTTATCTTTCATATAAATAGAATGTAATACAATGATGGGTCAGAACACATTAATGCACTTCAAACAACTGTCAAACCAATTTGAGAGTAATAAGCTGCTGATGGATGTAGAGAAGGAAAAGGTAATTGAACTAGTGCTGAAAGAAAAGGATAAATTTAACAAGTGGTTTCAACATCCGCTCTTTGAAAGGGTTATGAGTTACGAGGCAAAACCATGTAGATGATTGTACAGTTTCTATGCTGTGAAAATTTGAGGTGAACATTGGCAACAATTCTAATTGCAACAATAAATATCTTCCAATTTTAATTAGTAGCTACATTTCTGGATTCACTTAAACATATCTTAACAGTCGTTTTCATTTTTACGTTATACATTGGAACTGGGATGTGTTTAAAAATTGTGAGTTTTTGAAAAATGAAGTGCCATATGCAGTCTAAGATTGACTATAATCGTATACATTTCATTTCGTCAGTGATTTTCTTAAAATGACCAATACTCTTTGCTTGCTTGATGTAGTTTAGGATCCTAGTGACCCGTACTGCAAATGTTAGAATGGTATTGATGATTTGAACATTCTGATTTAAATTATATGTGGTCTCAATTTAACAAATGCATAATGTTTTGTTCTTCCAAGGTTCTCAAAACGTTAAAGATCTTCCAAGGTATCCTTTGTTTTATCTTTTTGGTATTCTGGTACTGATGAAACAAAAAGGTCAATCTTTTTCTTCGATTTGAATTTTGAAGCATGTTGTGTACCTGCATTGATAGATGTCATGTTGGGTCAAAGTTTTCTGTTGGTTGAAATTCTTTTTTGTGCCTAATAAAAGATTATTTTAGTAATTGATGTATGTAAGCTGGAATTTGTCTTCATAAATTTTAACTTGGTTTGTAACAGGGGACTTCAATTAGGCTAATACTAATAGATAGGAGGATGGGGAGGACAATTCAAGTTTACGGGTTCCCTTCTTATGTGAATGCAGAAATGGTAAAAGAATTCCTGGAGAACTATACTGGCTAGAATAAGGGGCCAAATCCTAGAGTTTTTGCAACTGTGCAATTCATAAGCAAACAAGATGCGGAAATTGTATCTTCATTGATAAATCAACGGCTCTATTATGGAAGTCATATTTAAAAGTTAGGGATTTGGCGCGTGATTTTGTACCAAAGCCAAGGGTTTCAGTGTTTCAGTTACAGGCTCCTGCTCTACATTTTGGTTGCCAGGTTTCTGATGATTGTTTTCATGTAATTTGGAAGGGACTTGATGTGACAGTGGATTTTGAGTTCGGGTTTCGTAAATTAAGCTTTCTTTTATCTGATTGTGATGTGGAGTATAAGCTTGGACTTCCTTATGAGAGCATTTGGCGGATTCATTTACATCGCACAAAGAGTCGAAGTACGCAGATACTCCTAATTCAGGTATGCTATTTCTAAAGAATTATTATTTCATTTTGGTTGCTTTCTTTCCTTCTTATGGCTCCGACAAGTAGTTATATGTTTAGCGTGGTAATAATCAACTTGTAAATAAGTTAACTTCTCTTAAAAAGGATATCATAAAATTATTATCTTTGATGTTGATTACTAATTTGGAAAATCCTAATTTAGTTGCTGTTAAACTTGCTCATTCAAAGTCTTACTTGCAGTCTACATTTCTCTTACCTGTTTTTCAGAAGCCTTATATTCAGATTGTATTTGATTTTACTTACTATATCAACTTATCAAGGATATGTCTACTTCATATGATGTTTATAGATTTTTTTGTGTAAAGTCCTATTTCTAAAATTTTGGTATTGACATTTTTATCACTGCTTGCGATTTTTTCTGAAGCACATGATGTATTTGAAACATAGAGCCTTTCTTGTAATAAGTCATTCTTGTCAAAAGCATGTAAGTTAAGAGCACTGAAATTATTTTGATCTTGCAGATGTTTGCAGCTCCTAAGGTTTATGTAAAATATGTTTCTTCTTCAGATGGTGCGTATGCGGATTCTACTTTACAATATTGTAAGGACACATTTGAGGATAAGTGTGTTAGAACCACAGATTTCACTCAATCATGTAGCATTGGGCAGTCTTCTGCTATGTGTTTGGAACTCCCGTATGACTGTGATCTCCCTGATTTCCATGAAAACTTTCCCTATTACAAGGATGATAAAAAATGCTTCACACTGCAGAGTGGTTCTACTTTTTCTCAGTGTTCAGATCTAGTTCCCATTGTTGCATCTCCTCAAGGACTTGAGTTGCCATATGATTTCCTCTTCAAGGTTAGTTCCTTGGTTCAGTATGGGTGTCTTTCTGGGCCAACTCTTGATAAAACTTTCTTTAGGATGGTATATCCTCGCTTTATTCCTGCTGGTCATATTGAGCGTGCTCTGGAGAAACTCTAGCACCTCCGAGAATGCTGTTATGAACCGGTAAAGTGGCTTAATAGCAGTATTCAAGGTACTGATTGGGGATGAAATATCATAGATCACCTGCTATCTCCTTGGATGGTGGGCTGGTATATGTTAACAGGGTTCAAGTAACCCCTTCCAAAGTATACTTTTGGGGCCCCGAAGTTAACGTTTCCAATAGAGTTTTACGTCATTATCATGAGCATATTGATAATTGTATCCGTATTTCTTTTGTTGATGAAAACTGGGAAAAAATACGTTCAGCCGATTTATCTTCACGTGTAATTACTTCACACGGCATTGAAAAGCATACTGGGCTTTACAGAAGGGTACTTTCAACATTGATAAATGGAATAGTCATCGGTGATAAGAAGTTTGATTTTCTTGTGTTCTCATCAAGTCAACTCCGGGATAATTCAGCATGGATGTTTGCTTCAGTTGGTACTGTTACTGCATCCAGAATCAGGGAATGGATGGGCGATTTTCGTGAGATTAGAAATGTGGCCAAATATGCAGCGGGATTAGGTCAGTCTTTTGGCTCCTTAACAGAAACTTTAAATGTCTACACCCATGAAATCGAACTCATTCCTGATATAGAGATTGAAAGAAATGAAACTAAATATACTTTTTCTGATGGAATTGGAAATATCTCTAGTGAATTTGCGCGTGAAGTGGCTAGTAAGTGTGGGCTCGAAGGTTTTACTCCTGCTGCTTTCCAAATTAGATATGGTGGTTACAAAGGTGTTGTTGCTGTGGATCCCACATCAAATTAAAAGTTCTCGTTGAGGGAGAGCATGTACAAGTTCAAGTCGCAGAATACAAAACTAGATGTTTTAGCTTGGAGCAAGTATCAGCCGTGTTTCCTAAATCGTCAAGTAATCTCCCTTTTGTCTACACTTGGTGTCAGCGATTCTGTATTTGAAAAAAAACAGAAGGAAGTTATCGAGCAATTGGATTTGAGTTTAACTGACCCCTTAAGAGCGTACGAAGCACTTGAGATCATGTCCCCAGGAGAAAGCACAAATATACTTAAGGAAATGCTTTTGTGTGGGTACAAGCCTGATCAAGAGCCATTTCTCTCGATGATGCTCCAAACATTTCGAGCATCTAAGCTGTATGAGTTGAGAACTAGAACATGGATATTTGTTCCAAGGGGAAGATCTATGATGGGGTGCCTTGATGAAAATAGAATTTTAGATTATGGCCAGGTATTTATTCAAGTTTCCTCTGTTGGCAGCAAGCATTTTCATGGAGATTCCTTCTCTAAGCTTAGTCTTGAAGGATCCGACGGCAACAATTTTGTTGTGGTTGGGAAGGTAGTGGTTGCTAAGAACCCATGCCTGCACCCTGGTGATGTTCGTGTTTTGCGGGCAGTTGATATGCCAGCTCTGCACCATATGGTGGACTGTGTTGTTTTTCCTCAAAAAGGGAAAAGGTGAGAATATACCCTAGTTATGGTTTGCGTATAATCAACTGTACATTCTTGTTCTGTTATTATCTGATGCTGCACGATTTAATTGCCTTAAAAATTATATTACGGTCCTAATTATCAGTCTTAAACTTAAGGCTCATTTAAACTAACTAAAACTTGTTACTGTCTCTGATTCCGATGGTCGGTTGATTTGATTGCATCACCTAGGGTACCATGAGAAGTTAAAAGCGCTGCAACTGGGACAGTGCTATCAACTCCTTAATTTTTTAATCTTTCAAGGATGAGATGATAACAGGCTTTCTTTATGCTTTTTGGGATCCACATAAATATGATCTATGGGTGGATTTTTGGTGTGGGCGGTCTCCTCAGTAAACCCATTCTAGAATTTGCAACTCCATCTAGGGCTGTACATGGCTCGGTTTAGTTCGGTTTTTGTCCTAACCATTACCAAAATCGAGAGTTTCGGTTTTTCGATTTTGAAAACCGAGTGTCACCATTAAGCTTTTTGGTTCGGTTCGATTTTAACCGTCTCGGTTTCGGTTTCGGTTTTAACCGATTTTTTTTAGATCTTTTTTTTAATAAAACAACCAACTCATCTTCCATTCACACATTATTCCTTCCTAATCCATTTCTACCATTTTTCCCTAGACCTTTACTAGAAGAAACATAAACCAAACGAGAACATTAAAATTAAACGATGTAAGATCTAACTACTAATAAGTTGGACTTGCAGAAATTCAGTTCTATGTCATCAACTAATTGGTAAAATCTGGATGAATAATAGTTGATATTTGGCTACATTCAGTCTCAATTTTTACGCTGTACATCTCATATCACGTAGTAGTTTGAAACTTCAAATGCTTCAGCTTGTTAGCTTATATATGATTATACTAATCCTTTCATCTTTGGAAAACAGACTGTATACCGGAGAAATGGAAATCTATACTACCGTACGAGCATCCAGAAAGCACTAGCAAATGAACAGAGTACGAAACCTTTTGGTAGGATTTTAGCCATCATTATGTAGTAACCATTTTTTTTAACCATTTCGGAGTGAGGCGCAGGAAGAAAGAATGAAACAAATCTAGGTTTTTTCTTTTTATATATTAGGGTTAGAGATCAACAGCTAAAAACCCTCTGAATCCAATGGCTATTATTAATCGGTTTTTTCGGTTTTTTTGGTTCGGTACTAGGGTAGGACCAAAACCGAACTAAAATTAACTGGTTTTTTTTCCATAACCGTTCATCACCATTTAGATATTCGGTTCGGCTCGGTTCGGTCTTTTTTGGTTCGGTTCGGTACGGTTTTATCGGTTTTTCGATTTTTTGTGCAGCCCTAACTCCATCTATCATCATCCATGAGTGAAATTAACAGATATTTAGTCAGTTGTTGTAACACTACATAAAACCAATGGATACATAGGTTACTAGTAATGAGTGTGCTCCTTGTCGGCAAGGATGGTTGCCATTGTTTGGAGAGCAATCTAACCCATAATCACCATTGAGTCACCTGTATGTGGACCCACTGGTGATTGTAGTTTTTCTTTGCATGCATAAGTTACTACTATATTTTATTTTTTAAATGATTTTGGTGTATTAGATTACCAATCACACTCGCGTTCATAATATGTATGTACTTGCTAATATTAGCCCAAATGATTGATTGCAGACCCCATCCAAACGAGTGTTCCGTGAGTGATTTGGATGGTGATGTATACTTCATCTGCTGGGACCCAGAACTTATTCCACCTTGTCAAATCCAGCCAATGGATTATGCTGCAGCACCTTCGGTGCTCTTGGATCATGGTTAGAACTGAGGTGTGTATGAATTTTCAAATGATGATTAGCTTTATTGGTTTTTCTACTCAACAAATTTCGATGCTTGGTTTACACTAGGATTATTGAGGAAGTAGGGCATTTCTATGAAATGTGAAGTAATCAAGTACAATTCATAAGGTTACTGAGGGGCATTTGTAGGGAAGTTTGCATGTAGCCTTTTCATTTATAGCACATATTAGGTGCTGACCTATTAGATATAGCTAATTTTTATTGTCTGAGATTCATTATCGATCTTCACTACTGCGGAGTATATATTTAAAAAATCAATAAGCATATTATGTTGGGAAATAAAAAATGTAGGTTACTAAAATTAATGTTTTACTACTTAAATTAATTTTTGTTATTAT
>JAJJMC010003257.1:731-11710 GCA_023531435.1 Papaver californicum
CACACACTTACATTTATACTCTATTACCCTCCCTTAAGTTCATGGTCCATTGGAAATGAACCTTGAACTTACAATTACAGACTCTAAAAACAAACAAAATGTAAAATTCACTAAATGTAAATGTTGCACCATTCATCTTGCACTGGCAGAGTTTGACTAGTGGACTATCCACTAACTACAAGCAATCTGAATGGTACCCGCTGAAAAATTATCGCCATCACACACTGAATTGAAAATGTTTGCTGAAATCTTGAAAACTTACTGCTGAAAATCCTGACTGCTGAAAATTCCGAATCATCCTGCTGGTGTATTCCTACCCAGACTTACAGGAAATCTCAAATCATCCTGCTGGTGTGTATTTGAACCAGTCTTATGTGAAAAAAAAAAAATCTCAATGCTGGTGCACTTTGCCCAGTCTTACATGGAAAATGACAAACAATGCTAATGTCACAGCATTAGTCTTACATGTGTATTAAATCATCAATGCTGAGTCAACTCAGTCTTACATGGAATGAATCTAAAATGATCATATCTGTAAAGTTTGAGAACTCAAAACAGGGTCCAAAAATTGATTTCACAGGATTAGGAAGAAATGTTACCTTAATCCTATTCAAGCATTTGAAACAGCAGAAGTATGTCTGCTACCATAAGCATCAAAACCGGAAAATCATCGGTTGATGAACAAAGCAGGAATAATTTGTAATCTCAGAATCATCATTAGACATCTCATGAGTACCAAATCAGTAGAACTCAAATCATGAAACAGATGGTGTCTCATGTAGCAACATCAAACGAAGGATTTAAGGAACTATCAGAGATTATGAAACTTGAAGAAACTGAAGTTAAATTTGTTGAGTACCTTCGATGTGAGAATGCAATCATGGTTGAGAAAATGAGTTCTCTGAAAACCTTCAGATATAAATGATTCTGCCGGTGAATCATAAGCAGTCGCGGATTCTTGATTATAGACATCGATGGAGACAGAAATACGTTCAATTCCAGATTTAAGCATATTCAGACTAACCTTCTTGTTAGCAACGATGAAAAAAGAAATCACAGTTAATGCCGAACAGATCTCTTCATCACAACAATTGAATCATCATTTGATGAAATTTTCAAGAAGTTCCAGATCCAGAACAAATTAGATCAAGAATATTGAAATAGAAAAGAACGATTCGGAATCGGAGAAACATAGTAACTCTTATTGTTGATTGACAGAGAGATAAAGTAATGGATGCATTTCAAGAAAAAAAAATGAGACAGAGACTTCTCAAAAATTTACAGGAATTTAATGTTGTGCATTAATCTTGTCGGCCATGTTTCTGACGTATCGACTGAAGAGAAGATGCTTCTGATAAAGCTGTTGTTGACTCTGCTGTTCACGCTGTTGTTGAATCGAGAAAGACTCATTAATTGCTTCATCAGTCGGGAAAGACTGGATTTAATCGAGACGACAATTTCTTAAACGAAAGAGAAATTGATTCTTCTGTTGAACATCAAACAACTGCCTAGATCGAGAAAGAATTCGTTTCTTCCCAAGAACAACTCACTGAAGTCAGATCTGCTCAGTAACAACAACATTAATTGAAAAGAATAAGAACAGATCGAGACTGATAAGAATATGAACAGATCGAGACTAGAATGAAATTCCTAGATCGAAAATTTTCATTGAATGCGGACGAAAATAGGGTATTGAATTAATGGGAAAAAATTATCAGAGTAATTTTGGGGTTTCCCAGGTATGGCTCTGATACCATGATAGAACTTCTAGGGACTACATTGTGAAGAGTGAAATATTGGAATATTATTGGATGATTAAATTGTCAAGTACAAGAGACATTATATAGTCTCCAACCAATCTTACATGACACACTTCCTCACACACTTTATTCACACACTTACATTTATATTCTATTAGAAAAGAAGGTAACATCTCATTTCTAAGTCCCTCATGATCGGAATAAAAAATAGGGAATGAGTATATTGCTAAAAAAAACAAATAATTGCCTACAAAACCTAAAAATAAAAAAGACAAAACATACCTGTACGAATATAACAACCAACATTGGTATCCAAACGAGCGAAACTACGGTATTAAAACTCTCGGTCATATTAAACGGGATGAGGAAACACAACCAATGCGGGAGTAAAAAACTAGAAAAAGAATATGAAGAAAGAACAACATTCACAAAAATCATTTAAGCGTCGTTACCCCAGGAAAATATCATTATACCATCAAAACTGAACAGACGCTCTGCTTGATCAACATACAGCAACATCCGAATCGACAATAACTTTTGCATCATCAATAACCTCCAACAATAACATCCGCATCGACAAACAACAACATCCGAATCGACAACAGCCTCCGCCATCAACAACAACCTCATTGACACACAACAACAACAACTTCCGAATCGACAACAATCTTTGCACTAGTAACCCCCGAGTTCCCAGCAACCTCTGTGTCGATAAACAATCTTCACACTAACAAACGTTCGGACTAACGATCTCCGAAGCAGCAACCTCTAAATTAAGCAGAGGCCCAGATTAACATCGCCTCCGTACCGGCATAGTGGAAGCCTTCCCCTTTTTCCTATTTCTTCAGGGTCCATAAAAAAATGGCATAATGTGGATACCATATTTTCTAGGGAAATTTGCTGGTTGGTCCAAAATATCCGGATCCGTTTAATATGTGGTTCATCCAGAAAAAGCATTTAATCGGAGGTCCAAAAAAATTTAAAAACACAAAATTACCTTCCTACCTATTACAATTTACGTGTAAAAAATCATGTTTTTCCCTACTCTTCGTTATTTCTACTTCTTTTTCCAAAAAAGAGTTTTCTGTCTACAGTATACCTAAATCCTTCTCATCCTCTTTTACCTTATTTCTCATAATATTGAAGTGATCTTCATATCAATCGTCAACAAGATCGAAGATAATCAACGAGAAAAACCTAGATTCGGTGAAATTATTACAAAAATCCATTGAAACCATCACAAAATCTATTGAGAAACCCAGATCTAAACAAAAGAAATGTTGAAAACAAGAACAAAAGAACAAAAAATCGGACAAGTAGAATAATAGAAGAAGAGATCACTCCAAATCAGTAAAAGAAAATTATTTTAAAGAATTAGCCACAAATGTTTTTTTTTCACGAATGTTTTCCAATTTTATTTCTCACACGGTGATCCTATAGTGTATATATATCCTATTACTCAGTACATATCCGACAATACATATCTCATATTACTCAGTGTACAGAGTAAAAACCTAGTTCACGTTAATATACAGTACATATCACTATCTACTGGCTAAAAACATAATTCATGTTTTTAAAACAATAGATATCAATATGTAATGAAGAAAAAAGTGTATGATCCCATTAAAACGGAAAAATCTAAATGAAAATACAAAAAAACAGATCTGTATACCAAAAATTCAACAACAAAAATGAAAGCGAATACCAAAAATTCATCAACAAAAACAGGTCTGAAACACTAAAAATTCATCAAAGAAAAACGAAATCAAAATCAAAATCATCAACAAAAACATATATTTTTTCATATCATGCTCCTTCACCAAAATTGAAGAAATCAATTAGTAGAAGAAGAAAATAGTATTCCTGCACCACCAACAAAAGAGAAGAAAAAAGAAGTAGTAGAGGAACAAAAGAAGAAGAAGATCTCTATTAGTCGCCAAAAACAGTACACATTTATCCTTCAAACATATTGATATGTACTGAAGGAAAAAATATATGATCCCACATTACATATTGATATGTACTAAAGGAAAATATGTACTGAAGGAAAATAAGAATTGAAGAAAAATGTATATGACCCTACAGTACAATACATATTGATCAACAATACATATTGATATATACTGGAGGAAAATATGTATCGAAGGAAATAGTGTAGAGTATCCAAGAGTACATATTGATCCAACTGTATATATTGATATGTACTGAAGAAAATATGTACATATTGAAATAAACAACCTTTAATCATAAAAAAAAATGTAAATAGCACTAACCTGGAACATAAAAGAGGAGTAATCATCACCTTAATCGACTAAATCACATTGTTTGAATAGACAAACCTTCATTTTCCAACATCGAATATCAAATCAACATGAAGAAGATTAAAAAGTTTGAACAAAACTCAAAAATTAATGAATTTGTATCTCCTTCTTTTTCTTCTTCTCTATATTATCTTATTCTTCTTCATCGAAATCTTTTTCTTCTCTTTCTTCACCATCAGTAGATCTCGATCTCTTCTCATTTTTAGTTAAAAACTATAGATCCAAAAAGAAAGAGGAATAAGATACATGCATCTCCCATTTTCGACGATTATTATCAACCAAATCCAAACACAAAAAATGAAAATCAAGAAGATTGAGGAATAAAACCCTCTCTCTCTCTCCAGGTGTCTGTGTATTATAGACGAAAAGGTGATTTTGGAATTAAAAGTAAAACATGATATACATCACACGTTTAATGGACTAGCGAGTAAAAAAATTAGTCCAAAAACAAGTTTTTGGACTAGCGAGTAAATTGGATTGGGCGGGTGGACTACACGTTAATCGGGTCATCAAAACTGGATTAACCAGTAATTCCTAGATTCCATATGTCTTATACAAGCCTACGACTTGCATTGTAAGGGTCTAAGCCCAAATACTATGGAACCTTAGTGTAGTTTAACTGTTATATTCCCTGAGATATATATGATCAATGGGGTTTATCTCTTGGTCCCTATATATAAAGGCCCTTAGAGCATCCATAGTGGGACGACCATTCCAAAAGAGTAAAGAGTAAAATTTCTGATCCTTACTCCGCCTGAAACGCAACGGTCAGGGATTAAAATTTGATCGGGCGTAAGTCTAGACTAGCACCTATCGTTGGGCGCATATACAGGTATACATCTGTTCATATTTTGTATACGTACGTACGCTTGTGAAAACGCTTTGGTGGGGCGGACGCTTGATGAGCGCTCGGTAGGAGGTGTTACCCAAAAGAACGTCTGATGATAGGCGCACACTTAGCGGCCCCAGAGACAGGCGTATGTATAGCCAAACGCCTGATGGGGCGTTATCCTAGCAGCACGCCCGGTCAATAGTATAATCGTGCAGCTGGTACGTGTTTCAAAGAAGACGGGCGCACGCTTAAGGTTACGCTTGAATCATCAGGCACTTCCCTAGCCAAACGCGCGTCCCACCAGGCGGAGAGCTGAGTGAACGCCTGATGGGGCAGAACAATATATGTTAGCGCATCTCTCTTCTCCTCTCAACATTTTTATTTTTCTCCTGAACACTTCCAACAACAGACGCATTCCACTCACAAGCGCCTACCGCACCACTTTGGGAAACCGAATTCTCCCAAATCAAGGTCAACCTCTTTTCAAATTCGTGAAAGCTTGGAAGATTTGATATCAACTAATCGAAGTTAGGATTATTTCAAAACAAGGTAATAAACTCAAACTTTCCTATAAATTTTAATGGATTTTATAGGTTTAGATTATGATTTATTGTAATATTTTGTTAATTAAATTTGTATATATATGTTTAAAGATTAAACATATGATTATGAAATAGACATATTAGGTTTTACAAATTGTAATTTTGGAATTTGGTATAATTCTAGGGTTTATGGAAGTTGTAAATTGGGTATAAAAAATTGATGAGAATTTGTTGAATTGAAGTTAAAATTGATTAAGTAGTTGGTTAATTTGAGTTGGGTTGTGGTTAATTTTATGATTAATTTATTTGATATGATTATTTATGAAATTTGGAAACTTAAAATCAATCATATCAAATCAATTGATTAGAGATCAATTAATTATGTTTTGTTTCCACCCATTATGCTCAACTGAATCAATCTTTGATAGGCTTTTTTGTAAACTTATGAAATCGTCTATGAACAGATCATTTGGTTTATTGTTTAAGAGTTTGAGAGATATATACCAAAAAATCTAAATAAAACTCCTTCTTTTTCTTCTTATTTAGCCGTAAACTTTAACTCCATATTTTCTCTCTTCATCGATTGTTCTTCTTTGTTGATTCTCAGAAAACTTCACGCTGATTCTGAAGATGAACAGGTCTAGAGATACAAGATCGGGACGAATTGGTTTGAATCCACCATCAACTGAATCTGGAAGTGGTGTAGTTGTTGATCCACAAATTCAAGATTTGGTGAATGAAGAAGTTCAATCACCAGTTATTGACATCGAAATATCTGCTATAAGGAATCGAGCAAATTTGTTGGTCAGGGTCTTGAGCCGTTCCACTGACGCTGGGGAGTTATTGAGTGTTGAAAAACAAAGAACAATTCTATAAGTGCTTAAAGAGATATGAAAACCTGACGAATGAAGGAGTGTGACGAGGAGGCCTGAATGTTTATCACCATTTGGCGGGGATGTTCAAGAGAATGTTGGTCGTCCCCCATGAATGAATTATAGAATTTGTTCTACCTTAATGTTTTTATCTTTTAGATAAGACTTTGTCGTAGCGTTGTTGGTTATGGTGTTGAACCTTATTAGTACTTTTATTATGAATATGAATTTCTTAATTTTGCTTGAATGAGTGGCTTGTAGTTTGTTTTTCTTTTATATTTTTCTTCTGATTGGTCGAAACCAACACCACAATCTGGATATTCTACACATCGTTACATATTCAAATGTAGATAGGCTCGTATCTTGAGTGTGTAGTCTTTTATCATGTTGATGTTAATGCGAAAAAAATGAGTGGTTGGTAGTTCTTTTTCATCTAAATTACTTAATTACTCGAAATTTAAAGTTTTCATTAATTAAAAGAAAAGGTACATTGGAAGTTCATTAACATTTAAAATAACACTATTAATTTAAAACTAAACTGGAAATCTTAACCTCTTGCTACTTATCTAATAAATAAATATATAAATTATAAAAGTAGAAACTGAAAATGTCAATCCATTAATAATCCAAATAATAAAGGTTTCACCTAATCCGAGAATGCTTTAAGCTTGGCTTCTCCTTCTCAATGTCTGCCTTCCTAAGTTCGATGTACTCTTTTGTTACGGAATCCAACCCGTAGACATCTATCATCATTATGCAAAACTCGTCGTCTGCTTCTTTCTTTGCGTCAAGTTTTTCTTTCCTAGCTTGTTTTGCTGCAAACTTTGCTGAAGACTCAGTTAGTTTTGCTGTAAACTCGGATTCTCTCTGTTCCATATTATATTTTTATTTGTTCTATATAATTGGTGTTGAAGTTTTGTTGCTCTTTAATAATTATTTCCATCATTTCATGTTGGCCACTGGATTTTGCTCTCCCTGTTTTCTTCTGTCGTTTTGCCTCTTTTTTTCCCATATGACGCTTATATGTGTTAGGCATATCACTTATTTATTCATCGCCACTGGAATGGTCTTGGCTTGTTTCCTATCTTTCTCGGTCTTCCTCGCCGCTTTCAGAATCTTCTTCAGCTTGTGATGAATCGAAAACAGTTGTCCATCGTCGTGAATATTTGATATTTTCTAACATAATTGGGTAGCACTCTTCATGCTTAAATATTTTGCCACCATTAGCTTCCTTGAAAAGCTTCTTTACTTCTTCAATTTGTTATTTTTGTAAAAATAGTTTAGTGGACGATATACAATTCAAAACAATAATGTACGGTTTGATCTTAAACAGGTACTTACCTTTGTTTCGAGGCCCTATCCAGTATGTTGTTCACGTTCCACTTCCGCCTCTTTTGCAGAGTAAAGCGCCACATCTTTACTTATTCCCTGAAATCGTTTCTGAATGGAGGTCCAAGAGCGTGTCGGCATTGTAGGTATGACTTCTTTCATCCCATTTAAGATGCGAGACCATAATTTTTCTTATGATTTATCGGAACCAACACTACAATCTTGAGATATTGCTAAATGAATTTTACACATCGTTACATCTTCAAATGTAGTAAAATTTGGACCTCGTGGTTTTGGTGTCATAATTCTAACCGATTTGGAAGACAAATATATGAAAAGAACGAAATTTTTCTCGTATACAAATAATATGGAAATTGGTATACCAATCAACCAATGCATTTATAGGTATACCCAAAATATAGCCGTTACAATGGTAAGAAATCAACGATAACAAATATCAACGGCCATCTCAACGGCTATCAAGAGTAGGCGCTCTCTTTGAATCACGCCCCACACACAGGCGCTCGCTTAGCGGAACACCCCACACAAAGGCACTCTCTTACGTGCACGCCCAGTTTAGGCCTTGTAATAGCCAAACGCTCAATACAGGCGTTAATCTAGCCGAACGCCTGATTAACAGGCGTGCTTCTGGCGTTACGCCTCGTTGGACGTCCTTTTGGATGAACGCCTGATGAGGCGGAGTTCTGGTTCACGCCTGACAAATGAAAGCACGTCTAGTTAAACGCATGGCACCAGACGGAGATCCAGCGTCACGCCTAGCACGAGACGCACGACTAGGTTAATGCTCTACTATAATTGGGTTTGGTCCAGTTCTGGAATCAAATTTGATCCCAAACAGTAAAAAATCCGGACCAAAATCCAAATTTAATCTGTCCACTATGATTGAATTTTGACGGACCAAAGACCAAATTTAGATTTGGTCCATTATTTAGTCCCACCACTATGGGTGCTCTTAGCCTCCATTCAAGGAGGACTAAAGGTTGGGAGCAAGCTAAAATATGTGATCTCAAGGTTATTCTCTTAATAAAAGTAAAACTCTGTTTTTTTATTTTTTTTGTGTTTAACTTATTAACTTGAGTATTTTATATTTAAGGAGTGTTATGTAGTATTTATAGCAATTACATGTTTCATCGCTTCTTTTACATCGATTTGTTTGCATGACTGTAGCTGCATATTTAGTCACTTATTTGTTAATTGATTGTATGAAAACAATTCAACAACCCTTCAGGATCTCGATTTTATGATTCCCGGTTTCTGTGCATAGTTTCTCATGAGTTTTCAGCCAAAACGCTACTTGTTATTGTTGTGCTCCATTGATAGCATCAAATGTAAAATATACAAAACTCTCACAATTAGCCTCATTTTCCTCTTTTACGAACTTTGCACCGCGAACTCTATGGTTTGTAAAATAACTAAACTTGAACTGTATTAGTTATTTGGTTCAAGTTTTTAGAAAAATTTGAGTGAAATTAGAGAAAACATGAATCGAAATGAAACTAGATTATCACTTACAAAATGAAATTGAATTCTAGTTGTTGAATGATATAGCCATTAAACGGCTATATAATGGCCGAGCGGTAAAAATATTGCCGCTTAGTGGTATGATATGACAGCACGGTCAAAGATGTACCGCGTATCACACGGTCATTTGTGATGAAAAATGATTAAATATAGCTATTAACTACTCCATAGTGGCCATAAAATTGACAAATTTATTGACTTGTTAAGTCCATATTATCTGCCTTTACTATATAGTTAGAAGCATGATATAGGGGCTCCAACATCAATAGAGGGGCTCCAAGTGGAGGCGAGGTGATCTAGTTTTACGATAAGGGATGTCCTAGAGGTAAAATTAAATGTCCATTTTACTCTTTACCTAATAAAAAAAAGATAAATTTGTCCTTTAATTAAAATCTTTCCATCTCCTCCATATCTTCTCCTTCTCCATTTTAATCATACTAGATTATTTTTTTTTAAACCCTAGATTTTGATTCAATAAACCATAGTAGCATTGATTATACCTTTAACTTATACTCTTGATGTTTTTATTGCTCAAATTTGATGAAATCACGATTTGAAAGATTGATTTTTTGTTGCTCAGAGAAACTTACGGTTGGGTTTCATGTCGAACCCAACCGTAACCCTAAGAACACCGAAGAACACCATTTTTTCCCAGATTTATGGTTGGGTTTTCAACCAGACCCAACCGTAACTTGAAGAACAATGATGAACATCATTTTTGCCCAAATTTACGGTTAGGTTTTCAACCAAACCCAACCATAACAAATCTTTAAACCCCAATCGTATAATGAGATAAATAGATTTTAAGATTTTTTAATTTCTATCTTGTAGAGAATTGAAAGACGAAGCTAACCCAAAAAAAATGAGGTCAATCGGACATCGTATGAAGGAGTTATGATCAAAACGATGAAATGTATCTAGGAATATTTACCGTTTGGTTCGCCAATAAACCCAACCGTGAATTTGAGATTTTTGGGCTTCATTGAGCCCAAACTTACGGTTGGGTTTATTGCCAAACCCAACCGTAACTATTCTTGGATACATTTCATCGTTTTGATCATAACTCCTTCATACGGTGTCCGATTGACCTCATTTTTTCTGGGTTAGCTTTGTATTTCAATTCTCTACAAGATAGAAATGAAAAAATATTAAAATCTATTTATATAATTTTAAGATTGAGGCTTAAAGATTAGTTACAGTTGGGTTTTAGCTTAAAACCCAACCGTAAGTCTGGGGAAGGTTTATTCTTCGTATTACGGTTGGGTTACGGTTGGGTTTTTAGGAAGAACCCAACCGTAAATACATGTTGAAATTGTAAAAAAACTAACAGAATAAGTTACGGTTAGGTTTTAACCCAAAACACAACCGTAAATTCTACTGGATACCACAAAATTGGATTCTCTAATTTGTGTGATTCTCAGCTTTTCTTTGTTTGAATGACCCAATTTACCTTCAATCTATAGTTAAAATGATTGAATAAGTTCACTTTTTTTGATTTTGAAACCCAAAGTTGTCCTTAAAACTCAATGCTCCAAGGGATGGCTTACGGTTGGGTTTTAAGGCAAAACCCAACCGTAACTATGGGAAAAAAATGGTGTTCTTCATTTTTCTTCGACTTACGGTTGGGTTTTAAGGTAAAACCCAACCGTAATTGGTTAATTCTTCATATTACGGTTGGGTTATCAACCAAACCAACCGTAATAAATCTTTAAACCCCAATCGTATAATTATATAAATAGATTTTAAGATTTTTTAATTTCTATCTTGTAGAGAATTGA
>JAJJMC010003274.1:0-11661 GCA_023531435.1 Papaver californicum
AAGAATTTGATTGGTTGTTTAGTCGAAAGGATTTTTTGGCATAAACAATTTGGCGCTAGAAACAGGGACGATTAAAGGATTTATCCTACCTGATGGATGAAAAAGGGATTTATTGTCGAAACTAAATCATCCAGGAAAGAAAATTTTTTGGTAAGAAAAGAGCGCATGTGCTTGAAAGAATTTAAAAAAAGATTGGGAAATTCAATTTTACAAGATGCGAAAAATGAGTGTAAAGTTTATTTACATAAGTATACTTTATTAACATGAAAAATGTTTTATGAGGAAAAAAGTAGATAAAAATATGAAACAAAAAATTTCATGAAGACAGAAAAGTTAGACTTGTGATAGGAAGAATTTACGGTTAAAATAATAGTTAGAATCTTTCATGATTTAGTGAATAAGAGTTCATTTGACTAACTTGAGAAAATATTTTTAGAGATATCGAGGAAGGAAAGCAATCGAGAGGGCGAAAGACAGTAAAGGAACAACAGATTCTAGAAATATGACTCAAGACGCAAATTCTGGGAACCAAAATAGTAATGAAGGCTTGGAAAATAGACAAGAGGAAGGGAGTGACTCAGGACAACAACAAAGTAATGAGGGAAATCATACCCCAAGTCAAGAATTAATGTCAAATACAGTGGTTCAGAATTTCTCTTCAGATCATGAGAGTTCTCAAAGAAAGACACGACAAATACAGGACCTATTAGAAGAAATAAAGGAAATAAGAAAGGAACAAAGAGCAAGCGACCATCGAATTGAGTTACTAGCAACCGAAAATCAAGTTTTAAAAGATGTAATTCAGCGAGAGCAAAGACCAACTGTGACCAGAATACGAAATCAAGAGGCAATGTCGAATAGACAAATAACAAGAAATGAACAACGTAATCCAGATCAAAGAATAGTGTTAGTAGGATCAACATCTCGAGTAAGAAGACAACAGGAGAATGACTTTCAACGAACCCAATGGGAAACATGTTTGGAAGCGATGGAACAAATGAAGGAGGAAATTAAAGGATTAAAAAATAAAGAGGGGGGAAGGATAGAAGAGGTATTGAAAGAAGCAAAGCGAACACCGTTAGCGCAACATTTAACGCGCGTATCGTTACCAAGAGAATATAATATTCCAGTGTTCGAATGTTACGATGGTACCAAGGATCCAACATCGCACTTAAAGTATTATAACCGAGTGATGTCGCGATGGGACGATCATGAAGCGATCATGTGCAGATGTTTTCCGTCAAGTTTAACAGGAACAGCATTATTGTGGTACGACAGATTACCGGAAAATTCTATCAATAATTATGCACAATTGGTCAGGAAATTTTTAGAGGCATACATGTATAACAGACCAATTGATTCAGGGGAGGACAAACTTTATTCTTTAATATCATGGCCATAAGAATCGATCCGATCATATACAACTAGATGGCATTCAATATGTCAAGCAGTAGGTGAATTAGACCCAATGACAGCTATAAACCATTATAAATGAGGGATTGTAGATCGGAAGAGTCAGCTCTTTGTTGAAATCCATCGAAATAATCCAAAAACTGAAGGCAAATTGAGAGAAATAATAGAAACATGTGCAAGACTCCAAGATATACAGGAGCAAGGATCGAGAATTAATTCTGAAAATCAAGGAAATACAAGGAGAACAAATTCAGTTGAAGAATTACCAGAACAGAAAAGGAAATGTCTTCCAAAAGTTGAATCAAAAGAATTAAAACATCCTCGACAAGGGAATGGAAAAAACTTTGCTCAACAATTTCGAGAAAGAACTTTTACCAAGCTTAATGTTTCATATTTCAGGTTATTTAACATCTTGAAGAAACGACCAGACTTTCAATGGCCAATAACAAAGGGAAATCAACCGGAATTTACGCAACATTCAAAAGACTATTGTGAGTACCACAGTTATAAAGGGCATGCAACAAACAATTGTAGAAATTTTATAGCATTGGTACAAAGAATGGTTGATGCTGGAGAATTAAAGGAATTTATTCAAAAAATTGAACCAACAAAGAAAGATGATGAAGGCAAAGCAATACATATTCCATATAACAAACAAACTATTAATATGATCTCATGTGTGGAAAAGTGTGATACAGATTTGAATGTAGCAATCAACAAGAAATTGTGCAAGAGAATTCGGAACCATGAGGCCTTTAGAGTTCAAGGAAGGCAAGTAGAATTATGGGAAGATTGGATGGCACATCCATTAACATTTTCTGCACAAGAAGTAAACCAAGAAATTGAAATGCATAATGACCCTCTTGTGTTAACATTATTGATATCTGGTTGGAATGTCAAGAAAATACTCTTGGATGGGGGCAGTTCATTGAATGTGATGTTCTACAATACATTTTGTAAAATGGGTTTCAAATAAGATCAACTCATCACTTCACGATTCGTCATTTATGGATTTAATGGAATATCTTCTAAACCAAAAGGAGACATTGATCTTGAAGTTTCAGCCGGACCAATCAACATTCTGACAAGATTTAGCGTTGTGGATGCACCTTCCCCGTACAATGCTATAATTGGAAGGCGATGGGTTCATCAATTAAAGGGTGTAATATCAATTTATCATCAATATCTACGATTTCCAACACCACGAGGAGAGATGGAGATAAAGGGTGATCAAGAAGATGCTAAGCTTTGTATAATGACAGAAACAAGAATAAATGAGGAACGGGAGCATTTACAATATAAAAAGAAAAAAGAACAAAGAATTAAAGCAAAAGAAGAAGAAATAAACCAATACTTAGAAAAAAATGCAAAAAATAAAACAGAAAGTGAAAAAGGAGAGAGTAGCAAAAATCGAGAAAATATGGAAGACCAGCAACAAAAAGGGACGATGTAGCAATTAAAGGGAACCCCAACTCCAATTGGGATTCCAAAACCAGTCTTCACCCCAGTAGAGGAAACAAAAGTCATAAATATTGGCACTGCAGAATGCCCCAAGCAAGTGCGAATTTGGACATTAATAAAAACAGATTTGGAACAACAGATAGTTAAATTGCTTTGTGAATATATAGATGTGTTCGCTTGGAAAATGGAAGACATGCCGGGGATTGACCCCAACATCGTCCAGCATGAGTTAAAAATACATCCTGATGCAATTCCTTTTCGCCAACGGATACGAAAGGTCGCACCAGAATATCATGAACCAGTGGAAAAAGAATTAACAAAGCTTTTAGGTGCAGGGTTCATTCGAGAAGTACGATACCCCACATGGATTTCTAATATGGTAATTGTCCCGAAAAAGAACTGTGGAGTAAGAATTTGTATAGATTTTACCAATCTAAATAAAGCATGTCCAAAAGATAGTTATCCACTCCCAAACATTGATCAGTTAGTAGATGCTGTTGAAGGACATGAGATGCTATCATTTATGGAAGGACAATCTGGGTATAACCAGATAGCATTAGCAGAAGCAGATCAGGAACACACATCGTTCTTTACTCCGCGAGGATTGTATTGTTACACTAGAATGCCATTCGGACTACGGAATGCAGGAGCAACATATCAACGCCTAGTGGATGCAATATTCAAACCATGGATCGGAAAAACTTTGGAAGTTTATGTGGATGACATGTTAGTAAAAAGTAAGTTATCTGGTGATCATTTACGGAACCTGGCTGAAATTTTTGGTGCACTATGGAAGTATAAGATGAAAATAAATCCAGAGAAGTGTATTTTTGGTGTTACATCAGGGCGATTTTTGGGATATCTGGTTACAAAAGATGGAATTCAAGTTGATCCGGCAAAAATACAAGCAATAAAAAGATATGCCATCACCAAATAGTATAAAAAGTGTACAGAAGTTAAATGGGTGTTTGGCTGCATTGAGTAGATTTATTGCAAGATCATCAGAACGATGTAAACCCTTTTTTGATGTACTTACGAAGAAAAATAAATTTGAATGGAACGATCGTTGTGAGCAAGCATTTCAACGTATAAAATTACATCTTGCCACGTTACCAGCATTACAAAAACCAGAACCAGAAGAAATGTTAACTTTGTACATAGCGGCAACAGAAAATGCAATTAGTGGAGTAATGGTGCGAACGAATGATAAGATTGAGAAACCAATATATTACATCAGTAAGACTCTGAATTCAGCAGAAAGAAATTATACCAAGATTGAACAATTAATTTTGTCAGTGGTATTTGCTACTCAGAAGTTACGCACTTATTTTCTTACTCATTATATTCGTATATTAACCAAAGCACCATTGGAATCAGTTTTAAAGAATACAGGGAAGGTAGGAAGAATAGCAAAATGGAATGCTCAGCTAGAACAATACAACATTGTTTATGAGATACAAACTGCGCAGAAATCCCAAGTTCTAGCTGATTTTTTTGGCAGATTTTCCAATCGAGGAAGAGTATGAAATTCAAGGACTTCCGGGGTGTGAAGAAGAAGAACCAGTAGATATTCTAGATTCAAATAGTTCATAACGATGGGAGGTTTTTGTTGATGGGTCGCGAAATAAAGAAGGAGCAGGAATAGGTATCGTGATTACAGCACCAAAGGGAGAACGTATGGTACACTCATTTCGACTTGAGTTCGAAGAACATACAAATAACATAGTAGAATATGAAGCAGTGGTCCATGCTCTCAAACTCATTATTGAACTAGGAATAAGTGATGTAAGACTCACAAGTGAATCGCAGCTGGTGATTAGACAGATCGAGTTAAAATATCAAACGGTCGATGAGGACTTGGAACGATACAAAAATCTTGTACAAAGCTTAACAGTTTGTATTCCAAATATTATTTTTCGACATTTGTCTCGTGAAAAAAATCGACATGCAGATGCACTGGCGTATATCTCGTCCATGATAAATGACCCAAATACTAAAGCGCTAAAAATTGGGAGAATATACGAGCCATCCATAAGAGCACAAGTATTAAATAACATAGAGGAAGATGGTATCGATGACTCAGCCATACAAAGTGCTACATCTACATCGCAACAAGAAAATGATCAACCAAGTGAGCCAGATTGGAGAGCCCCGATACATCAATATTTACAAAATAAAGTGTTACCAACAGATTCTAAAGAAGCAAGGAAAATTCAACTTAAGTCAAACAGTTACCAACTTAGAGATGGAATTCTTTATCGACATTCTTTTCTTGGACCATTATTTCGATGTTTATCACAAAAAGAAGGATTACGAATTCTCAAAGAAATACATTATGGAGATGCAGGAAACCATAGTGGAAGACGATCGCTAGCTTTAAAAGCCAAAATGCAGGGTTATTATTGGATTTCCATGTTGAAAGATTCGGAAGAAATGGTTCGAAGGTGCGAAGAATGTCAACGATTTGGTAAGAAAATCAAAGCACCAGCTACGGAATTAAATTCAATACTTAGTCCATGGCCATTTGCGAAATGGGGAGTTGATATAGTCGGACCATTAGCTGAAGGCACAAAGAAAAGAAAATACTTAATTGTGCCCACTGATTATTTCACCAAGTGGGTAGAAGCAAAAGCACTAGCGCGAATCAGAGACACTGATGTTTTTACATTTCTATTCGAGAATATCATTTGTAGGTTTGGGATTCCAGCAGCGATAGTCTCTGATAATGGAAAACAATTCCAAGGGAAGAATATCGATATGTTATTTGAAACATATAATATTCAAAAACATAAGTCTACACCTTTTTACCCACAAAGCAATGGGCAAGCAGAATCCACGAATAAAACAATCGCAACAAATCTGAAGAAAACATTGGATGGATATTATAATAAATGGTGCGAACAATTACATAACACATTATGGGCATATAGAACCACAAGAAAAACTTCAACCGGAGAATCACCTTATCTTCTTACTTATGGAACAGAAGCTGTAATACCAACAAAGGTTATTTTGCCTACAACCAGAACAGAAGCATGGGAGAAAAACCTTAATTCAGATCTCATGTTACAAAAATTGGATGACTTGGAAGAAAAAATAGAGGTGGCACTCCAAAAGATGGAAAATTATCAAAGGGGATTAGCTCGAGAATACCATAAACGTGTAAAATCCCGAAATTTTGTCCAAGGTCAATATGTCCTCCGACAAATAACAGAATACCGAAGGGACAAGAGTGCAGGAAAATTCGCACCAACATGGGATGGTCCATACGTGATTCAAGCATCAGCAGGCCAAGGATCGTACTATCTTCAGAATTTGCAAGGAGAAATTTTACAGCATCCGTGGAATGCACAATATTTAAAGCTTTACCATCCGTAAATAACAATGCAATGTTAACACAAAAAGCAGGTACATAGACAATTAATTCAGTAATTTCTTTTATAATTTAATCACTCCAGGAACATCGTACCATGGAGAATATTATAATTCCATTAATCCCGGAATACCATATACTTTGAATCCAAGAACATCATATCTTGGAAATTGTTATGATTATTAATATAATCAAAATTCCATTAATCCCGGAATTTCATATACTTTGAGCGCTCAAAATTATTCCAGGAACATCATATTCTGGATATCGTTGCGATTGACGACATAATCAAAGTCAAAAGGTAAACATCCTTATAGAGTTTCGCTAACAATGAAATTCTTAATCAAGAAGGAGTTCCTAATTATTGGTTTATCAATTTTCAAAGTACAGTTCGGGACCAACCCTGTATCTTACCCCTGGCCCGGGTTTGTTTCGTATGTGTGGGATCTCGAACAACATGATTTGAGGTAAAAAGTACTTCAATTTATGGTACTCGGAAAATTATATGATAAGATTACTTAATCACATTTTCTTGTGCAGGAAACAACATTAAAGGCATATCAAAAGGATGCAAAAGAAAATCAATGAAAGATAAACAAAGTACAAGATAGTGGAGTTAACAGTAAATGAAATTACAAAGGACATAATCAGATATCGGGAAGACCGGATCGAGATGGTGGAGGAGGAACTGCAGGCACAGAAGCGCGCTTACTAAGCACTGAAGGATCGGATTGTGCACGATCTAAAACAGTATTGAAGGACATTGCAATTTTCGCTTTAGCATCCTGCCTGACCCATTGAACGAAATCACGCCCAAAGTTGATTTCTTTGTGAAGCTCTTCGATCTTTTGCTGATTTGCTTCTATTTGAGCACTAAGACGCGATCTTTGATTTTTCTCTTCATTTAGTTCTGCAACTAATGAGTCAATCTCTTGTTCACGAGCATTAATTTTAGAAAGTTCAGTAGATAGTCGAGCATGTAAACTCTCAATTTTTAGGGCGCTAAGCGTCACATTATGCTCAGAAGTCTTTAACTCTTGTGTGATGTTCTTCACTGAATCTTTCGCTGTATTAAGCTCAGTTTCTACTTGTATTGCTCGATCCTTAGCTTCATTAAATTTTTTCTCCAATTCTGAAAATACAGGAAAATATTAGACAAATTTTATGATATCAAGAACTATAAAATTAGGTAAACCAAAAATGTACCTCTGACAACAGATTTAAACTCTAATTCTTTTTGAGTTAGCAATTTTACGACTTCTCGATATTTTGATTCTGCTTTATTACGCCTCCAAGTGGCTAAATCAAAACTATCGTTCAATTGAGTCAGTTTTTCTCTAACCACATTCATCTCTTTGAAGATTTCCCTTGCATGATTATTCAATTGTACCATTCTACGATCGAACCTAAATAGGGTCTCCATATTTTCCATTGAACCTAGTATAAAATTTAAATGTTTCATATAAATCAAGTAAATAAAATAGTAATTGAAAAGGAATGAAAAATAAACCTTGATTTTGATTCTGAAGATCTTGATTATGACCTTCAATAGTTTGGAGACGTTCCTGTTGTTGTTGATATTGATCATTATGTTGATGATGAAGTTGTTGAAGTTGTTGAAGTTGTTGTTGAAGAAAATTATTTTGCTGTTGCAATTCATCATTCGCTTGTTGTAAGGAAGCATTCTTTTCCTCCATCTCCCCTGATTCTTTCTTAAATATTAATCCCATCATGGTAGCTCGAGCCTTATAAAATTTATAACCGCTAAATAGACAGTCATTACCATATTGAAGTTGGGCTAAAGCTTGTTGTGGAAGTGAATATAACGAACTATCGAAAACATTCAAAATTTCATTAAAGGTAGGAGGAGGCTTCACAGGAGATATCTGATCGAGAATATCACTCTTAGACCATGCATCCAGAGTTTCATCCAAAGGAATCGCACTAAGTGAATTCCGGAATCGAGACATGAAGCCAGAATCAGATTTGATACTCTCAGGATCTGCTGAAACATTCCAAAGTCCCTGAGAAAGAAACCATTTGTAGGCTTCTTCTTCATCACCAACTAAATTAAAACCTTCACGGGAGATTTGATCGGGAACAGACTTCAGAGTAGAAGGGTCGACACTTGGAATTGTAGTATCGGCCTCAACAGCAACAGAAGTAGATCGAACCAAATCATCAGAAGGCGCGATCGATTCTAGAATTACTCCAGTAGTCCCTTCGGCTTCAGAAGGGATCGAAACACCAGGAACGATCATATTAGAAGGAGGAGAGGTTTCTTTTTCAGTACGATCAATAACATTTATTTCTTCAACAACAGAGGTGTTGGCTCCAACATTCATATTCTCCACGCCATCAATCGGATTTATTTCAGCATTATCCTTTTCAAACGAATTCTCTTTTTCAGCATGAGTTACTTCATTCACTACATCAACAATATCTTCATCAATAACAATATCATCTTCCTCTTCTTGAGGAAGACCAGAAAAAGTTTCCAATGCACCATTATCAGGTACAGGGGAATCAAGCACAAAATCAAAAGGTAGTGGAGAAACGATGTTATAAAAATTGGATGAAGTACCAGAAGGAGGTGCAACAATAGGATCAGATCGTTTCGATACCACAATTTCTGCTGGCATCGAGGAAACTGGAATAGCATCGATAGGATCAGACTGATCCAATGGAAGAGCAACAATCGAGCTTCCTTCTCCCTTATTCAAACTTGAAGCCGTCTCTCCTACAACCTCAGTTGAGAGTTCAAGAGTTCTGGGCTTCTTCTGCTTCTTCTCTGCTGTGAGAATTAATTTTCGTTTTCCTTTACCCTCAACTGCGGGTTCGATCGTTTGTTCATTCTCGACGATCTGTCTATTCTCGACGATTTGAATACCGCGATCAGGTGGAGGAAGGGGGATTCCGATGTCCAAAGAAGGATCGACCTGGAATCAAAAAAGTAAAAACATTTAAAGAAGACATTAAAGATCGATACACTATATCTAAAAGGAATGATATCAATTAAGAATTTCGAACCTTGAAGTCAAATTTATAATCATCAAAGTTCAATCTCCAGGGGCAATAGTTCGGGAAAAAATTGCGAAGATGCTGAATTTCACTAGTAGGAATGTCACCATATACCCAAGGTCCCTCGATCAGAATGGGGGTGCGATACCATCTATAATCATGTTCTCGACGAATTCTCTCGTTCGAAGGAAAGTCAGCATTGGTATATGGAGCTACCTTGATTCTGGGGTCATCAACTTCTCGAAGTAGAGGAAACCCTTGGGAGCATTTGCGAACAAGACTAACACTCCATTTAACATAATTTTTAACAGTAATACCATCACCATAAGTATTCTGGAAATTCTCAGGCGTATAATGAACACGTTCTGAAAGATCGGGAACATAACAGGTAAGACGGGTACGACCCTCACTGCGAAGGGTGCATTCATCGAGAATTCGCCACCAATTGCCATTATACTGTGTGATAGATCGAAGTTGAGTATGTGGAGCCCTGCTGCGAGTAGCAAGAACTGTGAACTGGAAAGGGTTGTTCTTTTCATACAGAGGGAGATGAAGACCAGCCTCCAAGGCACCAACAGAAATTAATAATCTATGATGGTTATATTGAAATTTTCTCATCAAATTGTAGGTCATCATATCGGAAGCACTATCGACAAAAGAAACCTTAAATCCTTGAAGATTATGTTTTCTTTTAAATTCTTCAATATCCATAGATCGATAGCTATAAGATGACAATGACCGCTTACTCTTGGGGGCAACATTAGGAATATCAGGAGAAGAATCACGTATGGTACGAGGTGCAGCAGAAGTAGGAGTAGCAAGGGATGAATCGCAACGAGAAACAGCATTTCGAGAAACACAAGACCTACTCGATCTCCTGTTTTCACCTTGATTGCTGGCAGCATCAGATTTTCTTGGAGACATAATGAAGATCTGAGCAAAAAGAAGCGTAAGAAAGAAAAAATTAATGTATGAAGAAAAGAAAATCTTTTTACATCGATAGACCCACAGTCATGAAAAGAAAATTTTGAATCAAGAAAAATAAAGTTACTTACATGAAGAATAGAAGTTAACAGTGGTCAAATTGAAGTAGAGAAGAAACCAATGAACGAGAACAGAACTCCTGAGTAGTGGGGAAAATTTGAAAGGTTTAAGGAAGACAAAGTGCAATAACTAAAAGAAGACAGCAGAAAGTCACAGAGTATTTAAAGAAGAAGAATTGTAACCGCCACAAGATGGGAAAACGAAATAATCGGAAAAGATTTGATTTCATTGAAAAAACTGTAACTGACATAATCATGTATATAAAAGCAATAAATACAGAGCCGAAAAAATCGGTAGCATACTCAGACAGTTAATGCTAGCGGAAAAATCGGATAACGTGCGGAAAAGAAACTGAAAAGTTAAAGTTAAAAACAGTAAGTCCTTCTCTTTTTCAAAAAAAATCTCGGATCGACCGCTGGATGATTTTGTAAAAAAGAGAAGAAGGGGGCAAATTGTTAGTAAATTAAAGAAGCATGACACGTGAAAGAAGATCAAGTTAAGAGGCAACCAGATTAAAAAAGGCGAGAAACACAGGATCACTATTAAAGATATCAAATTTCAAAAAGACACGAGACGTTTCCTGACATCTGAGCGATGAATTGCATGAATGACACATAAGATCGAGAAAGCTGAACAGCATCGAATAAAACAAACAGCATTAAATGATAGCTGATCGGAAAAGTAAAAAGTTATTATTACTATATTATTTTATGATCGAGAAAGAAAAATGTAATAATTACTCTATGATCGAGAAAGTGAATTGTAATAATTACTCTATTATTTAATGATCGAGATCACAAAAGTCTTTGAAGATAAGGAAACGCGTGTCGGACATATAAAGCATCGAATCAGGAAGTAATTAAGAGTGATCTGTCATCTATATGATCGCACCAAGTAAAAGACAAAATACAAGAACGATAGATACATCGAAACAAGATGGATCGACCCAAAGAAGAATTGATCCAGAAACGATGACCAGGCTATAGAAAATGACACGTTGCATAAAGAGCGACCCAGAAAAATAGATCTATAAATAGAAGAGATCAAACAACAAAGGAGGGGACGGAAGAAAAGATCTAGAAGGAGAATTGGAAAAAGGGAGAGAAAATATTTTTAGGTACGAATCTATGGAAGATAGTAGTATTATGTAAGAATTTCTGTATTTAAATTGAAAAGTGTAAGGATTATAAACCCAAAAATTGCAAAACCTGGGTAATGAATGGTATTGTTCATAAATGATTTTATGAAATGAATAAAAGGATTTTTCTTTATTACTCGATCTTAGTTATGTAAATTGTATCCAAGAATTTGATTGGTTGTTTAGTCGAAAGGATTTTTTGGCATAAACA
>JAJJMC010003277.1:0-11658 GCA_023531435.1 Papaver californicum
TTGTTTAGGCCAAAAATTCCTTTTGGTAAACAACCAATCAAACTCTTGGATACAAGTTAAATAAATGTAAACGAATAACAAAGGAATCTCTTTTAAAATAATAAAAAATCATCTTTTTCATAAATTGTTTAAGCTCAATACAATAAATCATCTAGGTTATGTAATTTCTGGGTTTATAATCTTTACACCTTTTCATTCAATACAGAAATTCAAACATTATACAATTACTTCTCATAAGTTTGTACCTAAAAATTTCTTCTCCTCCCTCTCTTAGGTTTTTTCTTCCTAATTTTTCCGTCCTCTATTCGTTGTTTGATCTTCTCTATTTATAGATCTATTTTTCTGATCGCTCTTTATACCACGTGTCGTTTTCTTCAGCCTAGTCATCGATTCTGGATTAATTCTTCTCTGGGTCGATCCATCTTGTTTCGATATGTTTATCATCCTTGTACTTTATCTTTATTTGGTGCGATCGCATAGATGACAGATCGTTCTTTACAGCTTCTTGGTTCGATACTTTATATGTCCAACACGTGTTTCTTTATCCCTTAAAACTTCTGTGGCCTCGATCATAGAGTATTTATTATAATCTGCTTTCTCGATCATTAAGATAATATAATAATAATTAACTTTTACTTTCTCGATCATAAAAAGAATAGAGTAATTATTATCTTTTACTTTCTCGATCATAAAATAATATAGTATTAATAACTTTTTGCTTTCCCGAACAGCTATCAATCAATACTGTTTGTCTTATTCTTTGGTGTTCAGCTTTCTCGATCTTATGTGTCACTCATGCAGCTCTTCGCTCAGGAAACATCTCATGTCTTTCGATATTCGATATCTTTGATAGTGATCCTGTGTTTCTCACCTTTTTTAATCTAGATGCTTCTTTGCTTGATCTTCTTCCACGTGTCGTGATTCTTTAATTTACTAACAATTTGCCCCCTTCTTCTCTTTTTTACAAAATCATCCAACGGTCGATCCGAGATTTTGAAAAATAGAGAAGGACTTTCAGTTTCCGAGTTTTCCGCTGGCTATGTATTTATTACTTTTATACTCATGATTATGTCAGTTACACTTTTTTCAAAAAAAATTTCGATTATCTCGTTCTCCCATCTTGTGGCGGTTACTATTCTCCTCCTTTAAATATCCTGTAATTTTCTGCTGTCTTTTCTCTTTTAGTTACTGCACCTTGTTTTCCTTAATCTTTTCAAATCTTCCTACTACTCAGGAGTTCTGTTCTTGTTAATTGGTTTCTTCTTCACTTCATTTTGACCATTGTTAATTTCTTTTCTTCATGTAAGTAACTTTACCTTTCTTGATTCAAAATTTTTCTTTTTATGGCTGTGGGTCTATCGATGTAGTGAGAAGATTGTGATTCTCAGGTTATGCATGAATAAAAAGGCTCTTTTTTACACTGTAATTATTAATAGGTAATTTCTTTATATGTTAATCTTTTCTTTCTTTCGTTTCTTTTTGCTCAGATCTTCAATATGTCTCCAAGGAAATCTGATACTACCGGCAACCAGGGTGGAAATAGGAGATCAAGTAGGACTTCTTCATCTCAATATGCTGTTTCCCGTCGAGATTCATCTATTGCTACTCCTTCTCCTGCTGTACCTCGCACCGTACGGGATTCTTCTCCCGATATTCCTAATGTTGCCCCCAAAAGTAAACGGTCAATGTCATCTTATAGCTATCGATCCATGGATATTGAAGAATTTAAAAGAAGACATAATCTTCAGGGATTTAAAGTTTCTTTTGCGGATAGTACTTCCGATATGATGACCTATGATTCGATGAGAAAATTTCAATATACCCATAATAGATTATTAATTTCTGTTGGTGCCTTGGAAGCTGGTCTTCATCTTCCTCTGTATGAGAAAAATAACCCTTTCCAATTCACAGTTCTTGCTACTCGCAGCAGGGCCCCGCATACTCAACTTCGTTCCATTACACAGTATAATGGTAATTGGTGGCGGATTCTCGATGAATGTACCCTTCGCAGCGAGGGTCGTACCCGTCTTACTTGCTATGTTCCCGATCCCTCAGAACGTGATAATTATACGCCTGAAAATTTCCAGAATACTTATGGTGATGGTATTACTATTAAGAATTTTGTTAGATGGAGTGTTAGTCCTGTTCGCAAATGCTCAAAAGGGTTTCCTCTTCTTCATGAAGTTGATGATCCCAGAATCAAGGTAGCCCCACGCACTAATGTTGATTTTCCTTCGAATGAGAGAATTCGTCGAGAACATGATTATAGGTGGTATCGCACTCCTATTCTGATCGAGGGACCTTGGGTATATGGTGATCTCCCTACTAGTGAAATTCAACATCTTCGTAATTGTTTCCCGAACTATTGCCCCTGGAAATTGAACTTTGATGATTATAGATTTGACTTCAAGGTTCGGAATTCTTAGTTGATACCATTTCTTTTATTTATAGTGTATCGATCTTTAATGCCTTCTTTAAATGTTTTTTTTCTCTTTTTTTTTTTTTTTTTATTATTATTTTAACTTCAGGTCGATCCTTCTTTGGACATCGGAATCCCTCTTCCTCCACCTGATCGTGGTATTAAAATCGTCGAGAATAGACAGATGGTCGAGGATGAACAAACAATCGAACCCTTAGTTGATGGTAAAGGAAAGCGAAAATTAGTTCTCGCAACAGAGAAGAAGCAAAAGAGGCCTAGAACTCTTGAACTCTCAACCAAGGTTATAGGAGAGATGGTTCCTAGTTCGTATAGGGGAGAAGGAAGCTCGATGGTTGCTCTTCCATTGGATCAGTTTGATCCTATCGATGTTATTCCAGTTTCCTCGATGCCAGCAGAAATTGTTGTATCGGAACGATCCAATCCTATGGTTGCACCTTCTTCTGGTACTTCATCCAATTTTTATAACGTTGTTTCTCCACTTCCATTTGATTTCGTACTTGATTCCCCTGTACCTGATAATGGTGCATTGGAAACTTTTTCTGGCCTTCCTCAAGAAGAGGGAGATGATATTGTTATTGATGATCTTATTGATGTAGTGAATGAAGTATCTCATTCTGAAGAAAAGAATACATCGGAGAGAGATAATGCCGAGATACTTCCAATTGGTGGTATGGGAAACATGAATGTTGAGGCTGATATCGCCATTGTTGATGAAGTTAACATTACTGATCGTACTGAAGATGAAAACCCTCCTTCCAGTTCGATCCTTCCTTCCAGTTCGATCCCTCCTGAAGTCGAAGGGACTTCTGAAGTAATTGTAGAATCGATCGCCCCTTCTGAAATTTTGGTTCGATCTCCTTCGATTGCTGTTGAGGTCGATACTTCAATTCCAAGTGCTGATCCTTCTACTCTGAAATCTATTTCCGATCGAATCTCCAGTGAAGGTTTCAATTTAATTGGGGACGAAGAAGAAGCATATAAATGGTTTCTTTCTCAAGAGCTTTGGAATATTTCATCTAATCCTGATATTATCAAATCTGATTCTGGCTTCATGTCTCGATTCAAGGATTCACTTAGTGCGATCCCTATGGACGAAGCTTTGGATGCATGGTCCAAGAGTGACGTTTTTGAGCAGAGATTTCCTGTAAAGCCTCCTCCAACCTTTAATGAAGTTTTGACTCTGTCTGATAGTTCATTATATTCACTTCCACAACAGGCTTTAGCCCAACTTCAATATGGTAACGACTGTCTGTTCAGTGGTTATAAATTTTATAAAGCTCGATCCACCATGATGAAATTGATATTTAGGAAAGAATCAGTGGAGATGAAGGAAAAGAATGTCTCCTTACAACAGGTGAATGATGAACTACAACAGCAAAATACTCTTCTTCAACAACAACTTCAACAACTTCAACAGCTTCAACATCAATATAATGATCAACATCAGCAACAACAGGATCGTCTCCGAATTATTGAAGATCACAATCAAGATCTTCAGAATCAAAATCAAGGTTTATTTTTCATTCCTTTTCAATTGCTATTTTATTTACTTGATTTATATGAAACTTTTAAATTTTATACTAGGTCCAGTGGAAAATATGGAGACATTATTTAGGATCGAACGTAGAATGGTACAATTGAATAATCATGCAAGGGAAGTTTTCAAAGAGATGAATGTGGTTAGAGATAAACTGACTCAACTGAACGATAGTTCTGATTTAGCCATTTGGAGGCGTAATAAAGCAGAATCAAAATATCGAGAAGTTGTAAAATTGCTAACTCAGAAAGAATTAGAGTTTAAATCTGTTGTCAGAGGTACATTTTTGGTTTAACTGATTTTATAGCTCTTGATATCATAAAATTTGTCTGATGTTTTCTTGTATTTTCAGAACTGGAGACAAAGTTAAATGAGGCTAAGAATCGTGCAACACAAGCAGAAACTGAGCTTAACTCAGCAAAAGATTCAGTGAAAAAGATTACTCAAGAGTTAAAGACTTCTGAATATAATGTGACTCTCAGCGCCACAAAAATTGAGGATTTACATGCTCGACTATCTACTGAACTTTCTAAAATCAATGCTCGTGAACGAGAGATTGATTCATTAACTGCACAACTAAGTGAAGAGAAAAATCAATCATCACATCTTAGTACTCAAGTAGCAATAGATCAGCAAAAGATCGAAGAGCTTCATAAAGAAATCAACTTTGGGCGTGATTTTGTACAATGGGTCAGGCAAGAAGCTAAAGCGAAGATTGCGATGTCCTTCAATACTGCTTTAGATCGTGCAAAATCCGATCCTTCAGTGCTTAATAAGCGCGCTCCTGTGCCTGCAGTTCCTCCTCCACCATCTCGATCTGGTCTTCCTGATATTTGATTATATTCTTTGTAGTTTCATTTTCTGTTAACTCCTCCATCTTGTACTATGTGTGTTTTTTCAAAGATTTTCTTTTGTAACTTTTAGACTTGCCTTTTATGCTGTTCCCTGCATAAGAAAATATGATTAAGTAATCTTTTTGGCTATCATATGATTTTCTAAGTCCCATGAATTGAAGTACTTTTTACCTCAAATCATGTTGTTCGAGATCCCACACATACGAAACAAACCCGGGCCAGGGGTAAGATACAGGGTTGGTCCCGAACTGTACTCTGAAAATTGATAAACCAATAATTAGGAACCCCTTCTTGATAAGAATTTTATTGTTAATAAAATTCTCTAAGGATAATGTTCACCTTTTGTGTATGATTATGTCGTCAATCGTAACGATATCCAGAATATGATGTTTCTGGATTGATTTTGAGCGCTCAGAGTATACGAAATTCCGAGATTAACGGAATTTTGATTATCATGGTAATCTCCAAGATTTGATATTCCTGGGTTCAAAGTATATGACATCCCGGGATTAACGGAATTATAAAATTCTCCATGGTACGATGCTCCTGGAGTGATTATAAAAGAAATTAATGAATTAATTGTTTATGTACCTGCTTTTTGCGGTGTTATTCACAGATAGTAAAGCTTTAAGTATTGTGCATTCCATGGATGCTTTAAAATTTCTCCTTGCAAATTCTGAAGATAGTACGACCCTTGTCCTGCCGGTGCTTGAATCACATATGGTCCATCCCATGTTGGTGCGAATTTTCCTGCTCTTTTGTCCCTTTGATGTTCTGTTATTTGTCGGAGGACATATTGACCTTGGACAAAATTTCGGGATTTTACACGCTTATGGTATTCTCGAGCTAATCCCCTTTGATAATTCTCCATTTTTTGGAGTGCCACTTCTCTTCTTTCTTCCAAGTCATCCAATTTTTGTAACATGAGATCTGAATTTAAGTTTTTCTCCCATGCTTCTGTTCTGGTTGTAGGCAAAATAACCTCTGTTGGTATTACTGCTTCTGTTCCATAAGCAAGAAGATATGGTGATTCTCCAGTTGAAGCTTTTCTTGTGGTTCTATATGCCCATAATGTATTATGTAATTGTTCGCACCACCTATTATAATATCCATCCAATGTTTTCTTCAGATTTGTTGCGATTGTTTTATTTGTGGATTCTGCTTGCCCATTACTTTGTGGGTAAAAAGGTGTAGATTTATGTTTTTGAATATTATATGTTTCAAATAACATATCGATATTCTTCCCTTGGAGTTGCTTTCCATTATCAGAAACTATCGCTGCTGGAATCCCAAACCTACAGATGATATTCTCGAATAAAAATATAAAAACATCAGTATCTCTGATTCGCGCTAGTGCTTTTGCTTCTACCCACTTGGTGAAATAATCGGTGGCCACAATTAAGTATTTTCTTTTCTTTGTGCCTTCAGCTAATGGTCCAACTATATCGACTCCCCATTTTGCGAATGGCCATGGGCTAAGTATTGAATTTAATTCCGTAGCTGGTGCTTTGATTTTCTTACCAAATCGCTGACATTCTTCGCATCTTCGAACCATTTCTTCCGAATCTTTCAACATGGAAATCCAATAATAACCCTGCATTTTGGCTTTTAATGCTAGCGATTGTCTTCCGCTATGATTTCCTGCATCTCCGTAATGTATTTCTTTGAGAATTCGTAATCCTTCTTTCCGTGATAAACATCGAAATAATGGTCCAAGAAAAGAGTGTCGATAAAGAATTCCATCTCTTAGTTGGTAGCTGTTTGATTTAAGTTGAATTTTCCTTGCTTCTTTAGAATCCATTGGTAATTCTTTAGTTTGTAAATATTGATGTATCGGGACTCTCCAATCCGGCTCACTTGGTTGGTCATTTTCTTGTTGCGATGGAGATGTGGCATTTTGTATGGCTGATTCATCGATACCGTCTTTTTCTATGTTATTTAATACTTGTGCTCTTATGGATGGCTCATATATTCTCCCGATTTTCAGGGCTTTAGTATTTGGATCATTTATCATGGATGAGATATATGCCAGTGCGTCCGCATGTCGATTTTTTTCACGAGACAGATGTCGAAAAATAATATTTGGAATACAAACTGTTAAACTTTGTACAAGATTTTTATATCGTTCCAAGTCCTCATCAATCGTTTGATATTTTAACTCGATCTGTCTAATCACCAGCTGCGAGTCACTGGTAAGTCTTACATCGCTTATTCCTAATTCAATAATGAGTTTGAGAGCATGGACCACTGCTTCATATTCTACTATGTTATTCGTATGTTCTTCGTATTCAAGTCGAAATGAGTGTACCATACGTCCTCCCTTGGGTGCTGTAATCACGATGCCTATTCCTGCTCCTTCTTTATTTCGCGACCCATCAACAAATACCTCCCATCGTTGTGAACTATTTGAATCTAGTATCTCTACTGGTTCTTCTTCTTCACACCCCGGTAGTCCTTGAATTTCATACTCTTCCTCGATTGGAAAATCTGCCAAAAAATCAGCTAGAACCTGGGATTTCTGCGCAGTTTGTAACTCATAAACAATGTTGTATTGTTCTAGCTGAGCGTTCCATTTTGCTATTCTTCCTACCTTCCCTGTATTCTTTAAAACTGATTCCAGTGGAGCTTTGGTTAAAATACGGACATAATGAGTGAGAAAATAAGTGCGTAACTTCTGAGTAGCAAATACCACTGACAAAATTAATTGTTCAATCTTTGTATAATTTCTTTCTGCTGAATTCAAAGTCTTGCTGATGTAGTATACAGGTTTCTCGATTTTCTCATTCGTTCGCACCATTACTCCACTAATGGCATTTTCTGTTGCTGCTATATACAAAGTTAACATTTCTTCTGGTTCTGGTTTTTGTAATGCTGGTAAGGTGGCAAGATGTAGTTTTATACTTTGAAATGCTTGCTCACAACGATCGTTCCATTCAAATTTATTTTTCTTCTTAAGTACATCAAAAAAGGGTTTACATCGTTCTGATGACCTTGCAATAAATCTACTTAGTGCAGCCAAACATCCATTTAACTTTTGTACACTCTTTATACAGTTAGGTGATGGCATATCCGTTATTGCTTGTATTTTTGCTGGATCAACTTGAATTCCATCTTTTGTAACCAGGTATCCTAAAAATCTCCCTGATGTAACACCAAAAATACACTTTTCTGGATTTATTTTCATCTTATACTTTCGTAGTGCACCAAAAATTTCAGTCAGGTTTCGCAAATGATCACCAGATAACTTGCTTTTTACTAACATGTCATCCACATAAACTTCCAAAGTTTTTCCGATCCATGGTTTGAATATTGCGTCCACTAAACGTTGATATGTTGCTCCTGCATTTCGTAACCCAAATGGCATTCTGGTGTAACAATACAATCCTCGTGGAGTGAAGAACGATGTATGTTCCTGATCCGCTTCTGCTAACGCTATTTGATTATATCCAGATTGTCCATCCATGAATGATAACATCTCATGTCCTTCAACAGCATCTACTAGTTGATCGATGTTTGGGAGCGGGTAACTATCTTTTGGACATGCCTTGTTTAGATTGGTAAAATCTATACAAATTCTTACTCCACCGTTCTTCTTCGGGACAATTACCATATTAGAAATCCATGTAGGGTATCTTACTTCCCGAATGAATCCTGCACTCAAAAGTTTTGCTAATTCTTTTTCCACTTGTTCATGATATTCTGGTGCGACTTTTCGTATCCGTTGGCGAAAAGGAATTGCATCAGGATGTATGTTTAATTCATGCTGGACGATGCTGGGATCGATCCCCGGCATGTCTTCTATTCTCCAAGCGAACACATCCATATATTCACAAAGTAATTTGACTATCTGTTGTTCCACATCTGATTTTATTAACGTCCCAATTCGCACTTGCTTGGGGCATTCTATGGTGCCGATGTTTATGATTTTTGTTTGTTCTACTGGGGTGAAAACTGGTTTTGGAATCCCAATTGGAGTTGGGGTTCCCTTTAATTGCTACTTAGCCCCTTTTTGTGGCTGATTTTCCAAATTTTCTTGATTTTTGCTATTCTCTCCTTTGTCACTCTCTATTTTACTTTTTGCATTTTTTTCTAAGTATTGATTTATTTCATCTTCTTTTGCTTTAATTCTTGATTCTTTTTTATTTTTATATTGTGAATGCTCCCGTTCTTCATTTATTCTTGTCTCCGTTATTATACAAAGTTTAGCATCTTCTTGATCACCCTTTATCTCCATCTCTCCTCGCGGTGTTGGAAATCGTAGATACTGATGATAAGTTGATACTACACCTTTTAATTGATGAACCCATCGTCTTCCTATTATAACATTGTATGGGGATGGTGCATCCACAACACTAAATCTTGTCAGAATATTGATCGGTCCGGCCGATACTTCAAGATCAATTTCTCCCTTTGGCTTGGACGATACCCCATTAAATCCATAAATGACAAATCGTGAGGTGATGAGTTGATCTTGTTTAAAACCCATTTTACAAAATGTATTGTAGAACATCACATTTAATGAACTGCCCCCATCCAAGAGTATTTTCTTGACATTCCAACCAGATATCAATAATGTCAACACAAGAGGGTCATTATGCATTTCAATTTCCTGATTTACTTCTTGTGCAGAAAATGTTAATGGATGTGCCATCCAATCCTCCCATAACTCTACTTGCCTTCCTTGAACTCTAAAGGCCTCGTGGTTCCGAATTCTCTTGCACAACTTCTTGTTGATTGCTATATTCAAATCTGTATCACACTTTTCCACACATGAAATCATATTAATTGTCTGTTTGTTATATGGAATATGTATTGCTTTGCCTTCATCGTATTTTTCTGATGGTTCAATTTTTTGAACAAATTCCTTTAATTCTCCAGCATCGACCATTCTTTGTACCAATGTTATAAAATTTCTACAGTTGTCTGTTGTATGTCCTTTGTAGTTATGGTATTCACAATAGTCTTTGGAGTGTTGTGTATGTTCCAGTTGATTTCCCTTAGTTATTGGCCATTGAAAACCTGGTTGATTCTTCAAAATGTTGAATAACCTGAAATATGAAACATTAAGCTTGGTAAAAGTTCTCTCTCGAAATTGTTGAGCAAAATTTTTTCCATTTCCTCGTCGTGGATGTTTTGATTCTTTTGATTCAACTTTTGGAGGATATTTCCTTTTCTGTTCTGGTAATTCTTCAACTGAATTTGTTCTCCTTGTTTTTCCTTGATTTTCAGAATTAATTCTCGATCCTTGATCCTGTATATCTTGGAGTCTTGCGCATGTTTCTATTATTTCTCTCAATTTGCCTTCAGTTTTTGGATTGTTTCGATGGATTTCAACGAAGAGCTGACTCTTCCGATCTACAATCCCCCATTTGTAATGGTTTATAGCTGTCATAGGGTCTAAATCACCTATTGCTTGACATATTGTATGCCATCTAGTTGTATAAGATCGGATCGATTCTTCCGGCCATGACATTAAAGAATAAAGTCTGTCCTCCCCTGAATCAATTGGTCTGTTATACATGTATGCCTCTAAAAATTTTCTGGCCAGTTGAGCATAGTTATTGATAGAATTTTTCGGCAACCTGTCGTACCATAATAATGCTGTCCCTGTTAAACTTGACGGGAAACATCTGCACATGATTGCTTCATGACCATCCCATCGCGTCATTACTCGGTTATAATACTTTAAGTGCGATGTTGGATCCTTGGTTCCATCGTAACATTCAAACGCTGGAATATTATATTCTCTTGGTAATGATACGCGCGTTAATTGTTGCGCTAACGGTGTTCGCTTTGCTTCTTTCAATACCTCTTCTATCCTTCCCCCCTCTTTATTCTTTAATCCTTTAATTTCCTCCTTCATTTGTTCCATCGCTTCCAAACATGTTTCCCATTGGGTTCGTTGGAAGTTATTTTCCTGTTGTCCTCTGACCCGAGATGTCGATCCTGCTAACACTATTCTTTGATCTGGATTCCGCTGTTCATTTCTTGATGTTTGTCTACTCGACATCGGCTCCTGATTTCGCACTCTAGTCACAGTTGGTCTTTGTTCTCGCTGAATTACATCTTTTAAAACTTGATTTTCGGTTGCTAGTAACTCAATTTGATGGTTGCTTGCTCTTTGCTCTTTTCGTATTTCCTTTATTTCTTCTAATAGGTCCTGTATTTGTCGTGTCTTTCTTCGAGAACTCTCATGATCTGAAGAGAAATTCTGAACCACAGTATTTGACATCAATTCTTGACTTGGGGTATGATTTCCCTCATTATTTTGTTGCTGTCCTGAATCACTTCCTTCTTCTAATCTATTTTCTATGCCTTCATTACTATTTTGATTCCCAGAATTCGCGTCTTGAGACATATTTTCTAGAATTTGCTGCTTCTTCACTATCTTGTGCCTTCTCGATCGTTTTCCTTCCTCGATATCTAAAAATTTCTCAAAAAATTAGTCAAATGAACTCTTATCTATTAAATCATAAGAGATTCTTATTATTATTTTAACTGTAAATTTTCCCTATCACATATCCAATTTTTTCCTCCTTCAAAAAATTTTTGTTTCATATTTTTATCTATTTTGTTCCTCACAAGGTATTTTTCACGTTAATAAAACATACTTATGTAAATAAACCTTATTTTTCATATCTTGTAAAATTAAATTTTCCCATATTTTCTTATTAAAAAAAAAAAAATTTCTTCCCTAGATGATTCATTAATAAAAAATCCCTTTTTTATTTTTCAGGTAGGATAAATCCTTTTTTTTCAGTCCCTGTTTCTAGCGCCAAATTGTTTAGGCCAAAAATTCCTTTTGGTAAACAACCAATCAAACTCTT
>JAJJMC010003296.1:0-28220 GCA_023531435.1 Papaver californicum
TATACAGAATATGATGAAACCTATTTGGGTTCCATCAAAACATGCATTAAGTAAAAAAAAACCAACATTTTTTGGTCACAACCATATACAGAATAGTATGAAACCTTTTTGGGTTCCATCAAAACATGCGTTTATAAAAAACCACCAACATTATTGGTCACAAACATACACAGAATAGGATGGAACCTTTTTGGGTTCCATCATAATACCAATTAAGTAAAAAACACCAACATTATTGGTCACAACCACACACAGAATAGGATGAAACCTATTTGGGTTCCAACACAATAATTTAGGTTAAAACAGATGAAACCTAAACGTTGCTACAAACAGATGAAAATCAATGAAACCTAGTTTCATAAAAATGTAACTAAAACCTAATTATGAAACCTGTAATTTCGAAAGAGATGAAACCTTATTAACCAAATACATCGATGAAACCAAAATCACATAAACATGGAGAATATGATGAAACCTTATTAATCAAATGCATTTTGATTTTCAACCATAAACAATCACAGAATATGATGAAACTATAAACTTCGATTTACCTTTCTTAGAATCTTGTTTTTTAACTGGTGTATTAAGTTTTTTCTTCATCTTCTTGTCTTGTTTCTTCACCATGTTTAATGATCTTTAATGATTTTTCTTAGGTTTAAACTGTGACAGAATTGAATAGAAAGTTCAGGTAGATTATGATGAGTTAAAAGTAGAAGAATCAATTCTTCTGTTGATGATCAACAATCGTATTAGAATCAGAAATTTTTGTTGATTACGACTCAAATTCTACTGTTGATGATGATTTAAGTGATGATTTTTGTTTCAGTGAGATTAATGTGATGATTTTTGATATGATTGATGATGACGATGATGTTGGTTCAGGTGTTTTTCTCTGATGATTTCGAAACATTGAACGATTTGATTTTGGGAATAGTAGATGATATAAGTAAAGAAGAATAATGGCTTCTTCAATTTTTGCTGTTAATGAAGGGAAGGTGGACGTGCGGGCGTGATGGGCGTGATGGATTTGGGCTGAATTATAAGTGAGGGTAATATGGACAGTTAGTTTATAATGAGTTTTTTGTGTCAAATTTGTTTTGTTGGGTTTAATGTAGTTGGATAGTGACACCTTTGGGCTTATAACCCATGACCTGATAAACAAAAGGTATTTCCTATTTTTCATCCCTTCATAATTTTTAAAATAAAACTTGGTATAAAAAACCAAGGTGAACAAACTTCCTATACAAAAAACCCTCCCATATTTAATTAAAAATGAAACTAAAACCCCATTTCCCTTAATAATGATTAAATTTAGTTTTTTAGTATTTTTCAATATACCCGACTTGCCCTTCCCTATATAACCTAGGTATTGTAATTTTGTGGCGTTTTTCTTTTTTTTTTTTCTTTTTTTTTCTTCTCCCCACCACCATCACCAACAACAATAATACTTCCTCCGCCACCATCACCAGCAGCGACAATACCTTCTCCGCCACAACAACACCTTCGTATCCTTCACCAACCCCTCACTTCTTCTTCTTCTTCTCTTCCCCACCACCATCACCAGCAGCAACAATATCTCCTCCGCCACCATCACCAGCAGAAACAGTACCTCCTCCGCCACAACAACACCTTTGTATCCTTCACCAACAACACCTCCTCCTTCCCCATCGCTTCCTCCTCGTTATTGTTTCTCCTCCACCACTATATGTCTAAATCCACCACCAACAACACCTCTTCTTCCTCCTTCTATCCTCTACAAACATCACCAACACCTCCAGATCATCATCGCCGAAAATCATCAACAAAATATAATGATACATCATCATTGTCGAAATTGGGGTTTTTGGTTGGTGAAACGTCAGAAAAATGATGAAACTTTTTTTGGTTCCATCGTTTTTTTTTCATCTCTGATATGATGGAACCTTTTTTGGTTCCATCTTTTTTTTTCATCTGTAATTTTATTTGAACGAATAAAATGATGAAACCTTTTTTGGTTCCATCGTTTTTTTTCATCTGGAATTTTACTGAACCAAAAAAAATGATGGAACCTTCTTCTTCTTCTATTTTTTTTTTCATCTGGAATTTTATTGAACGAAGAAAATGATGAAACCTTTTTTAGTTCCATCGTTTTTTTTCATCTGTAATTTTATTTGAACGAAAAAAATGATGGAACCTTTTTTGGTTCATCGCTTTTTTTCATCTGGAATTTTATTGAACGAAGAAAATGATCAAGAAAATTATGGAACCTTTTTTGGTATCATAGTTTGTTTTCTTATGGAATAAGATGAAACAAAAATAAATGATGAAACCTTTTTTGGTTTCATCGTTTTTTTCATCTGTAGTAAGATGAAATAAAAAAAAAATGATGAAACCCTTTTTGGTTTCATAGTTTTTTTTCATCTGTAATAAGATGAAACATAATAAGATGAAACCAATTTCGGTTCCGTTAAAATAGTCATTAATTGAAAAACACCAACATAGTTGGTTTCAAGCATACAATAAAAATGACGAAACCAATTTCGGTTTCATTAAAATAAACATTAAGTGAAAAACACCAACAAAGTTTGTTTTCATGCACCAACAATGAAAATGATGAAACCAAAAATGAACATAATTGAATCATGAATAAATAAGGGTGAAAACAAATGGAATTGAAGCTTTCTATCTTTGAACCTAAGTATGAAAGATTGATTTCGAAACACATGAAACTTAAAACCTAACAGATGATGAAACCATTTTTGATTTTGATCTGTGATTTTGTTTTGATTTTCGGTTGAAATTGTTACTTAGGATGATGAACAACAGTTTCGTCAATATTTTGAAATTGTTTTGATTCTGATTTCTAGTTGTAGATGATGTAGATGAGGATGATGAAGATGAAGACGAGGATGATGAAGCTACTGATGATGAAGATGAAGACGAGGATGATGAAGCTACTGACGATGAAGATGAAGACGAGGAAAAAATTCCGTAAGGTGAAAGGGAAAAAAATTCCGTTAGAATTGAATGAGATGGAAGGATATTCTGGACAGTTGGGTTTTAATGGGTTTTTTATGCCAAATTTCTTTTGTTGGATTTTTTGTAGTTGGATAGTGACCCCTCTGGGCTTATAACTCACGGCCTGTTTTTAAAATCGGTATACTTTTAAATTATGATTTTTTCTATGTAACATCTACAAAAGTTAAATTAACTTTAATCATGATAAGAACGGATCTGTCAAGGGATTAACTCAAGCTTAAGTCTATCCTTAATTTTGGCCCACCAAATTTTATATATTGAAATTCCATAAAAATTTGGTTTTAACTCACATATTAGTATAATTATTTGATACAGTTTATAGCCTATAGAATTTTAGCCCATGTAATAATCTAAATTATGTTCTCAACGTATATATTATTATAGTCATCCATTAATTATATTACTAGTTTAAAAAAATTTATAGTCTCCTTCGACGGCCTTACTAATCAGTGTTGTTTCAGCTCTACCCAAGAACAAATCCTGAGTCTGTTCCTAACCATATATTACTTCATGTATAACTCTTTTTTTCTTCTTTTTCTGTCTTTATAATGTTTATTATCTAACCATCCTTTTATGTGAAGGTGGTGACTTATGCGTGTTCGGTCTCTGTGCATAACAATGACATGGGAAGTGGTTCCATTTTTCCACTTATTGTCACTGGTATATACCCAAGTCTCACCTACGTAAAACCTGTTACCTTAATATGGGAAACGATAAAATAATGTTTTAAGTTTTCGTTTTAATTGTTCAATCAATAACCTTTATTTTTTATTATAACTTATGAAGAACTGGTCGTCCAGTTGCGGACGACTGTTGAGATTTCAATCGTCTAACTACAAGTGAGGAGGTGGTAATTGGTTCCTACGGTGGTGGTAGATATAAATTTTTTTTTAAAATTTATGTTTTTAGGGTTTTTAGTAATGGGTGGGCAAAAGATTTATAGGGTATAAAAAATAAAGTTAAAATACCAAAAGTTAGGATTTAGAAATTTTTTGATCTATTTAGATGACATTTAGGATAATTGGGGATGAGAATTAATTTGGATGGGAAATAAAAAAATAGAGGTGGGAAATGCGGAAAAGCTAAATAAATAAGATCATTTTAAAGTAAATTTGAAAACACTCTTTGAAAAAATATTTTTATTAATGATAAAAATACATTTATTTAATTAGGCCTAATGTATTCGGTAAGTTTTGTTAATTAGAAAAATAAAATATATAGATTATAGTTATAATTAAGATTAAGAGAATTTTTTCTTTTTAGGAATAGAGAAAATGAGGTTTTGGATGAAAAAGTGAAAAACTAGGGTTTAATAAAAATGAGTGATTCTAATTCTGTAATTGATGTGGGAGGTGCTTCAAATAACAAAGATGATTGTGTTAATGACAATATTAGTATTGATTCTCAAGTGGATGGGAAACATTGTGCTGATCGATAAATATATGAAGGAGAAAATAAGGGTGTAAATGAAGAACCCGCTGCTCAAAATAAAGAGTTCACTGCTCAAAATACTCATGTAAACTACTACTAGTCTACGATTGTTCGATTTATTGGTTAAATTCATCGAATCATTGTAAGAATACACAGTCATAGAGCTAAAGTCGTCACGGTCGTTAGCTTAGGACCATAACGATTCTTGAAAGTCGTCTTGGTTTTATTTTTTATCATGACAAATTTTATGAAGTTTTTCCAGGCTATGAGAAGTTTTCATGGGAGAAAATATTACCACGATGACTCGTAGCAAGTTATATCACTGAGGGTCGACAAGATTTTATTTATACACCATGACGACTCTTTAAGCAAACTCCTTTGTCTGAAAATCCATTAAAATCTTCATGGTTTTTATTTATCGACCATAACAACTCTAACTGACCGGTAGAGAATAAGTACTGAAGTCGTTAAGGTATTATTTATCGACCATGACGACTCTAACTAATTAGTAAGAATTAAACACTGAAGTCGTCATGGTATTTTTTATAGACCTGGACGACTTCTCTTAGGAATTGTTTGATTTTGGCTTTTTTAATAACATTTCATTAAAATGGAAAAGACATAATATATTTCGTAGCGTTACATTTAAATATTTAATTTTGGTCGAAACCCTAGAAAAAATCTTTCGATACTTGATAGCATTCATCAGGATTAAATTCTTTGCAGTGGAGAAGTTTATATCGATCACGAGCCAAAGTTTTCTGAAAAAAACAAATTAATGATAAGTTAGTATTTTTTCCAAATATGATTTTTTGAATAACTTATTAATATACTTACTCGTCTCCAATTGGACCATATAGGACGATCTTCTCTGACGTCTTGCAATTGCTCTTGAAAATTAACCATCTCCTTCATGAACTTATCGATTTCTTTTTGAGTTAATTGGTTTTTGGTACTTGGGTTTTGCCCAACATTAGGATTGTAGAAACTAATGCAAAGAATAAGAGATTTGAGAAGAAGCTTTTTTTTTATTATGATTCGTATATTTACAATAGAAGAAGATCTTCTCTTTATATAGTTACAACAATACTTGGACGCTAAGTAAGACATTACATATATAGGACATAATATAAGGAGTGTTTAGTATATCCCATATTTAGAGTATCCTATATTTGATATATATCCTATATTAAGTATATCCTATATTCAACACTCCCCCTCAAGATGGAGCATAGATGTCAATTATGCCCAGCTTGTCAATCACTTTGTTAAATATTCGTCCACAAACTCCTTTTGTAAGAATATCTGCAAGTTGATCTTCCGACTTCACGAATGGAAAACATATGCATCCTTTGTCAATATTTTCTCTGATAAAGAACAGATCCACTTCAACATGTTTCATATGGTCATGTTGAATTGGATTATGTGCAACCATAATTGCCGCTTTATTGTCACAGTGTAGATCCATTGCTTTCACGAGTTTAAATCCAAGATCCTTCAATATATTTTGTATCCATAGTAGTTCATATACTCCATGAGCCATACCCCGAAACTCAGATTCTGCACTTGATCTAGCAACAACCTTTTGCTTCTTAGCTGTAAATGTTTACCAAATTCCCACATACAAACGTAAAATAGCATGAGGTTGACCTCCTGTTCGTCATATCTCCTGCCCAATCTGCATCGGTGTATCCCATTACTTCCATATCACCACCTTTCCGGAATAAGAGACCTTTTCCCGGAGATTTCTTCAAGTACCTTAGTATTCCAAAGACCGCCTTTATATGTTCTTAACTTGGATTATGTATGAATTGACTTACGACGCTAATGGAATATGCAATATCCGGTCGAGTATGGGAGAGATAAATTAGTCTTCCCACTAAGCGTTGGTACCTTCCTTTGTCATATGGAACTTGATCTGGAAACATTCCCAAGTGATGATTTGCTTCAATCGGTGTATCTACCGGTTTGCAATCAAGCATCCCAGTTTCTGCAAGAAGATATAATATGTACTTCCGTTGAGACATGAAAATACCTTGACTTGATCTTGCAACTTCAATGCCTAAGAAGTATTTTAACTGTCCCAAATCCTTCATCTCAAATTCCCATGACAAATAGTTCTTCAGTGCCTCCATTTCTACTGAGTCGTTTCCAGTAACAACCATATCATCAACATAAACAATAAGAGTAGTAAGCTTGCCTGACTTCCGTTTTATAAACAAGGTATGATCAGAATTACTTTTTCTATATCCAATTGCCTTCATGCTCTTCGTAAACCTTCCAAACCAAGCTCGTGGTGACTGTTTTAACCCGTACAATGCCTTTTTTAATTTGCATACTTTTTCTCCTTCAGAATTCATGACTCCAGGTGGTAACTCCATGTATACTTCTTCTTCTAAGTCTCCATTGAGAAATGCATTCTTCACGTCAAACTGTTGTAATGGCCAACCTTGATTGGCTGCAAGAAAAATGAGTACACGAATAATGTTTATCTTTGCCACTGGGGCGAATGTATCCTCGTAATCCACACCATTCGTCTGGGTATACCCTTTGGCAACTAGTATGGCTTTATACCTATAAATACTTCCATCTGAATTCATCTATACAGTAAAGATCCAACGACACCCAACAATACGATATCCGTAAGGTTTATCAACAAGTTCCCAAGTGGAATTCTTCTGTAATGCATTCATCTCTTCATTCGTGTCTTTCTTCCATCGTGGATCTGATAGTGCTTCCTGCAAATTACTAGGAATAGATACAGAGGATAATTGATTCATAGTGCATGTAAACGACTTAGACAACCTATTGGTGGACACATAATCAGAAATTGGGTATTTGGCTTTAGAATTGATATCTGGTTCATAAGTAGATTTCAGAATACCTTTAGTAGGCCTTTCTGAACATCTAGTTTGAATATCATTAATAGTGTTAGGATTAGGTAATACATGAGGTTCGACATTCTGCGGCAGGGCTTCGGTAGATGGTGTTAGAAAGTTGGAGTCACGAGCAACTTCTACTACTTCAGCTTGATCCCCCCCTGTCGTCTGATCCTCTCCATTCATATGAAGTTCATCTTCAATACCCTGATCTCCCCCTTTCATCTGCTCTGCTTTACTCTCCTTTTCATCATCAATTAGGTTACTACGCCTATTCAAATTACTTGTCAAATCCTCTAGTTCCTGAAACATATCCCCAATAATGGGGAACTTTCCTTCACCATCATTTTGTTTCTCCCCCTGAAGGGAAGATCCCATAAAATATGCCTCTAATTCTCTAAACGAAACATCCAAAGAGATATACACCTTCCCCTCCACAAGATCATAACAACGATAACCCTTTTTAAAATCAACATATCCAAGAAACACACACTTTCGAGCACAACGATCCAATTTTCCTCGCTGATGTTTAGGTATATGAACAAAGACAGCACATCCAAAAACACGTGGTTCTAGGTTTGCCATTGCAGGGATGGTGATACGATCATGGAGTTTTTAGAAAGGGGTCTGAAATTCAATGACCCGAGATGGTGTGCGGTTTATCAAGTAAGCAGCAGATTTTAACGCCTCTCCCCAATAATTCAATGGCATATTCATTCCAAAAAGAGATGCACGAACAACTTCTAACAGTTGTCTATTCATTATTTCAGCTAACCCATTTTGCTTTGGGGTATCAACATTATAGGTTTGATATCGAATGCCGTTATTTGTCAAGAACTCCGACATGTCATTACTAGTAAATTCTCCTCCATTATCAGATTGATACACTTGTATCCTCCTTAGGAATTGGGTCAAAACCATCTGATAAGTTTTTTTAAATACTTCAAAGACTTCACTTTTATGAGTAAGTAGCGATACCCACATCATACGAGTACACTCATCAATAAAAGTCACAAAATAACAAGCTCCAGACAATGAAGGAATACGTGCAGGACCCCATACATCAGAGTGAATAATACTAAGAGGTTCTGAACTTTTATTGAAACTTGGAGAGTATGTAATACGATAACTTTTAGCGAGTTCACAAATATCACACTTAAACTCTGAAACACTACACTTCGAAAATAACGATGAATTTAATTTATTAAGATATCCGAAGGAGAGATGACCCATTCGCCGATGCCATAACCACACATTAGCTTTTTCTTCTTCAATTCCTCCGAATTTATTCACCTGATGAATCCTCTGCTCTCCACTATTAGACAGGTCCAAATAGTAGAGATTTCCTTTTCTAACACCACAACCAAGAACCTGCCGAGTCACTATGTCCTGAAAAATACAATATTGAGGCCAAAATATCACGGTACATGTAAGTGCAGCAGTGATCCTACTGATAGACAAGATATTGTACTCTAGAGCAGGAACAATAAGGACAGAGTTTAATGTCAGGGATTCAGATATGTCAGTGGAACCTTCTCCAATTACAGGAGAGGAACCACCATTTGTTGTGTATATAGAGATCTGGGTTGAAGATGTAATGGATGATAATATGCTAGTGTCATTTACCATGCGATCTGATGCACAAGTATTAATTAAACAAGTATTATTCAAAGAATTTACATATGAAACACTACCTTTAGTTTTCATACCTGACTGGGCAACGTTCCTTGAAGGAGGAATTATAGCAGCATCCTTCTTCGCAGCTATGTTCTTCTTTGGTCGCTTTGTAAAATCCCACCATTCCGGATACCCAATGACTTCATAACACTTCTGTTTTGTGTGCCCCTTCTCTCCACAGTGGGTACACTCAAGATCAAGGCGGAGGGGTCAAGTCTCTTAATGAGAATTCCAGGAACCTTGAGGTTGTCCCTTTTTATAGTTGAGTGTCATAACTGAAGACTCAGTTAAAAGTGATTGAGTTCCCATCACCTGTTTGTGAACTGACACCCTTCGTACTGTCTGGTAAGACTATTCCAAAGTAAGTAGAGGGTCTTTTCGAAGAATTTCACCACGCACTTGATCATACATACTATCCAATCCAGAGAGGAAAATGTGAACCCTAAGACGTCCTACATATTTTTGTAGGAGGGCGATAGACTCAACACTTTCTCCTTTCACCGTGTTGTGCTGGTCAATCTCTTGAAAAATTGCTGCTAATTCATCATAATAAGTCACAAGAGATCGACCAGTTTGTTTTGTTGAGAAACACTTCCTATGTAACTCAAAGATTTGAGTTTCATCAGATGTGTCGGTATAAATAGCTTCAAGAGAGTCCCAAACTTCCTTCGCAGTTTCCAAACAAACATACCTGTTCATTAGTGTTGTGGACATTGAATCACACAACCATCCCTTCACTTTATCATTCTCCGAGCACCAATTTTCATATTCTTCACTCCCTTCTGCAGGCTTGTTTTTAGTACCACTGATGTACCCCCACATCTTCCGACCATTAATACGCATCTTCATGACCTTCGACCAAAGGATGTAATTATTCTCATTCAGGGTATTACCAGTTGGGAAGGGTGCATCGATGTGGTTATGAACAATGTGAGGATTTGAGTTTGATATGTGAGGATTTGAGTTTGATGATACCATTGTTGTATCATCATTGGAACCCATTGAGATTTCAATTTGAGATTCACAACAGAATTCAATTCAATTAACAATTCGAAAGAACCAGGTTCAATTATCGAACTTGGCTCTGATACCATCTAGAAACTAATACAAAGAATAAGAGATTTGAGAAGAAGCTATTTTTTTTATTATGATTCGTGTATTTACAATAGAAGACGATCTTCTCCTTATATAGTTACAACAATACTTGGACGCTAAGTAAGATATTACATATATAGGATATACCATAAGGAGTGTTTAGTATATCCCATATTTAGAGTATCCTATATTTGATATATATCCTATATTAAGTATATCCTATATTCAACAAGGATTTGGTCTAACTTTTGAACAACTTAGAGTTTGGTACCTGAAAAAGACGTTGACCTGTGTTGACTGTTATTGACTAGATTTTAATTAATTTTATAAAAAAAATTAGATGAGTTTATAAATATATCCCTGATGTGGGCTTAACATCTAACGGCTATGATGTCATCATAAAACCTACGGTAACGATTCAATCCCCCTGGAAACGTGTTTTAATCCTCTTCATTTTCTCTTCACAGATCTCATCTTCTCCCATTCACTATTATTTTCTCTTTTCCCAAACAGAAAAAAAAACATCGTCTTCTCATAGCTTCTCTTGTCTAAGAATCAAGTTTTCATGGCGTTCGATTTGAGTCTATCAAAACAACCAAACATTAAAACCCCATACTTTTTTCATCATCAGTAACAAATACACATTAGAAAACAATCAATAATGAAACACATACCTTCATCTGAGTATGTTGATTCTGAATCTAGATCACTATCAATTCTTCTACTAAATCCTTTATTTCTATCTACTCACCATCAATTCATCTTCCACGTCACTCCCTGTACTGATTTCTTACAACCCCTTTTCTAAGGTTTCTCAAAAACATCCAATCTAGGGTTTTCTTCAAATTCCTCAAATTTGGTTATTTTTCAACGAAATTCGTGGGTTTTGAGATGGGAATTAAATAAAATCAAGGTATGGGTTTTTAGGTTTTGTACTAAAAAAAGGATTTACAGGGATTATTGTTGAAAGAAAATTGGAATCAGGTGAGTATGAGTCGGGATTGAGTCTGAAAACCCCACTTCTGAAATGGCAGATTTGATGGTGATTTTTGCTTGAATGGTTTGGAAAGCAATTTTGTATTGCGTGAATGTGTTATGGGTTTATGGTTTGAGTGTATCATTAAAATTGCAGGGAAGGACAATTCAAATAGCCTAAGTTATGATGAGTGTTGAAATAAAAATAGAGTTTGAGATGGAATTAAAGAATTATAAATTAGGGATTTGTTCAATCAACATGAATACATGAAATTGTGCTAAAGATGTTGCTGCCATCGATTTATGAAGTGGGTTTTCTTTGAGTCACTCATGTTCTGTGCGTGTTGGAGTTGTTGATGTCAAAAAGCTGAAATTACAAGAAAATCAGTTGAACACCTTTTTTTTCATCGAGACAGTGAGAAGAAGATGGAGGAGCTATGCTGATGGTTATGTAAATGTTATAAAAGTGAAGGGCATGATTGTAAACTCCTTTATTATTTTTTTCTTTTTTGTATTTTCCTAACAAAAGTCAATATTTAACCGAATCAACATATGCCAACGTCAAAAACAAGTATCAGACTCTAAGTTGGTCAAAATTTAGACCAAACCCTAATTTTAGACAAAACCCAAGTACCAAAAACCAATTCTTTTTTTTTTAATAAGTTTGAATTATCTTCCATTTGGATTACTGTCTAACGCCACAAAGATAATAAATATATGGTTCCATAAAGAATAATAGGTTTTATCTAAGTTAATGTGAAGATCTTCATCATGACTTGTGATCGACCTCCACGCTCCAACAACGTCAACATCTTTTTAAGTAATGTAGGGAGTAACCATTTTTTTGGACGAGGAAGAAATGATTTTTTTTTTGAGAAGTTTGGGGTAAATTCCTTGTTGAGAGAAGAGTCCATTTTACATAAATTAAAGACCGAACACTAGTCGTTGAGAAACTCATGCATTGGTTCAAAGTCAATATAAGCAATAAATGCTTTTAAAGTTGTTATGGTCATATTTATAGACCATGGTGACTTTTTTTAGCAAGAAATCTCTCTGAAAATCCTTTAGAGTCGTCATGGTCTAGATTTAACAGGTTGATGATTCTGATTTAAAATAAATTATAAGCTCCAAGAGTCGTCATGGTCCAAATTTAGCAGGTTGACGACTCTGACAGACCAGAAAAGATAAGCTCCAGAAGTTGTCATGGTAAGATTTATCGACCTTGACAAATCTTGTAGCAAACTCTCTATCTGAAAATCTTCAAGAGTCGTCATGGTTTAAATCTATCCACCATCACGACTTAGAATTGCTATTTCACCACTATTTCCCATAACTAATAAAGTCGTCATGGTTTGTATATATCGGCCATGACGACCCTTACCATTTTTTGTTGTTGAAAATTTTATATTACATCTGATTTATTTATAAGTCGTAATAGCGGAAAGACTGGACGATCAACCTGAAAATGTATCTCAAATGGGGACTGACACTTCCCACCACTATATGACTGAATTGGTATCTTACCTATTCTTATCTTGACATATGTTTTCAAGTTATTTGATTAGTCTTCTCATGAATATGTAATTTTCTCAATATAGACATGGGAAACTAAGAAGGGGGTGAAAGAATGGATTGTGGCGAAGGAAGAAGAGAAAATGTGTGTTGGTTCAAAACAACCAAACCAATAATAGAAGGTTTGAAATGATTTGCCGCAAGCATATAAGTCACAAGGAAAGGATTATAAGTATGAGAAGAAAACGACGAGGGTCTACAAATGTAATACAAAGAAGTGTGGGGTCCCGTTTAAGATTTTATTCAATAGGAATTATGAAGGTAGTGCATGAAGATTAGGGAGTGCCAATAGTTGTCACAACCATCTGCTACCCAAAGTCTTCTTGGACACCTTGCCTATGCATGACTGAAATGGTCGGTTGTCAGCCAAGCAAAATTAATTCAAGTTATTTACTTCACAAATATGGATTAGAATATAATAGTAAGAACAAGTTCGTTCCTCAGGGAGATATGTGGTGTTAACTATTTTTGATTACTTATGTACATAGGGGGTTTGGTTTATGATTTAAGCTAAATTAAATTAATAAAAGGGTTAATTGATTTTTGGTACTCAGGTTTTGACCAGGTTTAGTGTTTGGTCTAACATTGTCCAACGTTAGGATTGGTACCTGGACTGACGGTTAACTACTATTGACTGTTATTGATCTGAATTTAATTAATTTTATAGAATAAATAATATCTACTTACAATTGCACCCCTGAAGTGGGGTTCAATTAACATTGGGTGCCTTTAGCTATCCATTTCTTATAATCTAAATGAAATTAGGTTTGTTCTTCCCCAATTCATTTCACGGGAACTTAAAGAGAGAAATGAAAAGGGTTGAGAGATGGTGGATCTGTTAGAGAAGAAGGTTTGTGATGGATCCAGAAAGAGCAACAGAGAAATATGAGATAAAATTTGAGTCTCTGGTGGCTTGAATGAAAAAGAGAACAAATCGAGATGGATTTAATCTGAGATGGGTCTTGCCGAAGAATTAAAGCTATTTGAAGATAGGGTTTCATTGAAGATGCAGCTGGTATTTAGAGAGGGGTTTTCGAGATAGCAGTGTTGGTTGAGATTTATAGATAATGAGTGATATTTGGTTGATATTTACAGAGAAATAGTGAGATTTACAGAGAAGGTGATGGCTTTGATGCTGGAATTGTTTGTGATTCTGGTAGAGAAGAACTAGCGCAAAGAAGAAATTGCACCTGAAATTGTGAATCGAGAAGAAAAAAAGAAACTAAAGCATGAAAAGTCACTTTCAATAGCCACGTATTGGACATGCAGAATTCAAAATGGCCACATGTCAGACATCCCATAATTTTAATAAGACGCATCGTTCATCCAAATCCAAAAACAACAACTTGAGTACAAATCCGCAGAAGGGGTGCGGGATACCAAGCGAGAAACTAACGGAAATACGAAGTACGCAAATCAAGTCTTGCGGGAAATATAAATAAATCTTGCGGGATACGCTTCGTTCCAAAGTTTGGATAAGAACTAATAGGTGGAAAGTTTAGTTTTGAGGGACCCATGATATTTGCTATAAATACCAAACTCTAAAACAGAAAGAGGGGACTGGAAAAATTGGAGAGAATTTGGCAAAAAGAATAGGATCAGAGCAAAGAGTTTAGGTATGAGTATTGTGTTAATTATAATCCTAATTCATTAATTCTTTGATAAAATTTAATTGATGCAAATTGTATTTCATCCTTTTGTAACATACAATCATGAATAAAAATCATCCAAATCTTTTACCACCCGTGGATGTAGACAATCCGTGGTCGAACCACGTTAAATCATTGCGTTGATTCATGTTTCAATTTCTTGTACTAATTGTTAACATGTTTCGATTTCATTATTTGAGATTTGATCCGACTATGTTTCTGACTCTGATGGTTGTGATCCAAAGATTTAGATTTTTGGTAATCACAATTTGGCGCTAGAAACAGGGACAAGTAAAAAATTTATTCTATCTGTCCAAATCTTCATTTTAGAAACCTTGAATTTTGTTATCTTATAAAACCCCCTATTTCAACATTTTTAATCAGGAGTTCTTTTCAACTGATGTCTATATAGATTTAATTGTTATGTTCATACACAACACTTCTGTAATTGATACCTCTCATTTATATTAATATTCTTGATTACCCCAGATGTTCTCTTAACCATGGGTTTGAAAACTTTGCTCATAAACTTCTACCAAAATATTATGTTTTATGATGATTCTACAAAAGAATTTGGCCTAAAACCATTAAGTCTATGTGTCTATAATTTAATTGATTGTATAAATTAACATTGTATTGCATCTATCTAGTTTTGACTCTTGTCAAAATAGTAAAATAAGTTTTGAACTGAATTTCTGAATTTGCTTCTGATTTGCTTGCAAAAAATAAATGATTTGATGAACTTATAAAACCTGAATTAAGTAGGAAATTTGTCTAGCTTATATATGATATATCAAATTTTAATTAAAGCTATATGTTTTCAATCAGTCAAATCGTTTTATATATGTATTGCGGATGTTAAAATTTTATGAAGCACATATCTCATTATTTGAACTTTTGTTAGAACATCAACAAAGAAACTTCTACAGCAGCACTAGATTGAACAAAGAAGACATTATAATATTCCAAAAGAAATTGCATAAATGGAGACAGTTGCAAAAAAACCCGTACAAGAACAAGATGTTGATATAAGAAATTTGGGAAATCAGACAATAGAGACTCTTCCAGAAAGAGAAATAGTAGAGGAGTCCCAGGGACCACAACCTTTGGATGCCCAGGCAAACATCCCAGTTAATCAACCAATTAACCAACCACATGAAGAAGTATCACAAAACAGGGCTAACCCCATTAATCAACTATTTGAAGAATTAAACGAAATGCATAAGGCACAAAAAACTTATGCAGAAACAATTGCTCTCTTAACACAAGAAAATCAAATGCTCAGACAAAAATCCCAACAGGATGCGGAAGCATCTGCCACCAGGATACAAGGGCAAGAAGTAATCTCAAACAGATCTTCAAAAAGTAAAACAAAGATCAATAAAGATCAAAGAGTGATGATAGTGGAACCCGCACATGATACATACTTTCATTCAAAACAAAACAAGAATAATCAGCGGTATGAGCCTGATAGACTAGATTTTGATGATTCAGAGCCACAAAATAACAGATGGAATAAACATTTTGAGGACTTGGAAGAAATTAGGGAAGAAATAAAAACTTGAAAAATAAACAAGAGGGAGGACGACTTGAAGAAGTGCTAAAAGAGGCCAGTAAAACACCATTGGCACCGCACCTTGTGCATGCGTCTATCCGCACAAATGCAATCTCCCCATATTTGAATGTTATGATGGGACAAAGGACCCTGCGACTCACTTGAAATATTACAACCGCAATATGACCCACTGGGAGCAAAATGATACTATCATGTGAAGATATGTTCCCTCAAGTTTAAAAGGATCAGCATTAACCTGGTACGATAATCTACCAGAAGGATCAACATTGACCCAAAAATTCTTGGAAACGTACATGTATAATAAAGCGGTAAATGTTGGAATGGACAAGTTATTTGCCGTTGCGTCTTGGACAGATGAAACAATCCGAGACTACACAGATCGATGGAAGACAATCTGCCAAGCAATAGGAAATATTAGTACGGAAATTTCTATTAATTCCTATAAATGGGGTATAACAAACCGAATGAGCCCGCTCTTTGTAGATATTCATGGAGAAGATCCAAAAACTGAAGGGGATATAAGGGTAATTATTGAAAAATATGCAAGGTTACATGATATTCAAAAACAACATCCAAGAATAATTTCCCAACATCAGAGAGTTGCCAACATGGCAAATTTTGTGGAACCATCAACAAGTTCCGAAAAGCGGGTTATGGGTGAAAATATTTATATTGAATTCAAGGGAGGCAGAGCGGATGAGGAAACAAGGATCAACCACCAATTTGAGGATCGAGTTTTTACTAAACTCAACACCCCATATTCCCAAATTCTAAATGCAATTAAGAACATGCAAGAATTTGTATGGCCATGGGCAAAAGGAAGGCAACCACCACACACACAAAATTCAAAAGATTATTGTGAATATCATTGCTTTCATGGCCATCCCACAAGCAGATGCAAGAATTTAAAATTGCAAGTTCAAAAATTAATTGATGCGGGAGAGCTGAAAGAATTTCTTTAGTTACCCAATCCACCACCAAGGATCAATATAGGAAAAACTGTAAATATTCCACAGAATAACCGAACCATCAATACGATTTCCTATACCGAGTCAAGTCAATCATCTATGAACGCAGCCATTGATAAGAAGCTGCAAAAAAGAGTTGACAGACATGAAGTTTTTAAAGTTGCGGGAAGAATCACAGAAACATGGGAGGAATGGATGACCTCCCCATTAACTTTTTCAGCGGACGAAGTTGATCAAGAAATCGAAACACACAATGATCCACTGGTACTCACTTTACCAGTGTCTGGATGGAATGTAAAGAAGATCCTCATGGATGGGGGAAGTTCACTTAATGTATTATTTTATGAAACATTTCAAAAAAAGGGGCTAAAGGACGACCAACTCACTCCCTCTTGTTACACTATTTATGGGTTTAATGGGATATCATCAAAGCCAAAAGGAGAGATTTTACTTGATGTTATGGCGGGACTAATAAGAATTTTAACCAAATTCAGTGTAGTAGAGGCACCGTCCCCATATAATGCAATCATTGGCATACATTGGTTCACCAATTGAAAGGAGTAACCGCAACTTATCATCAATACTTGCGATTCCCAACACCACAAGGAGAAATGGAAATAAAGGGGGATCAAACTGTTGCAAGATCTTGCATCCTCATAGAAACACACATGAATGAGGAACAAATTCAACAATAACAAGATAGAAAGAATGAACGAAAAATTACAGCAAAAGAAGATGCAATAAATCAATATTTGATTGAGACTGCAGGTAGAGGATTGGTGAGTGAAACAAATGAAAATATTTCATCGGAGGGAAGCATACCAAAAACTAACAGAGGCAGTATTCCAAAATAGCAATTAAAGGGAGATCCCATATTTTTTGGAGTTCCAAAATCTACTTTTTCAGTAGTTGAAGAAACCAAAAATGTCAATATAGGAACAAAAGAATTCCCGAGAATAATTAAGACTGGAACACTAATGGGAACAGAAAGGGAACATGATTTGGTTACTCTACTTAGACATTATGCGGATATTTTCGCATGGAAAATGGAGGATATGCCAGGCATTGATCCAAGTATCGTTCATCATGAATTACATATACATCCAGGTACTACACCATTTCGGCAGCGTATACGTAAAGTGGCACCCGAATATCATTTATCAGTTTAAAAGGAACTAAAGAAGCTCATGGATGCGGGATTTATTCGAGAGGTGCGCTACCCAACCTGGATATCCAACATGGTAATTGTACCAAAGAAGAATTGAGGAGTAAGGATTTGTATAGATTTCACCAATTTGAACTAGGCATGTCCTAAAGATAGTTATCCGTTTCCTATCATTGATCAATTAATGGATGCAGTTGAAGGACATGAGGCTTTATCTTTCATAGATGGACATTCAGGTTATAATTAAATTGCTTTAGATGAAGAGGATCAAGAACATACTACATTTTTTACCCCGCATGGTTTGTACTGCTATACCCAAATGTCGTTTGGACTAAAGAATGCAGGTGCAACCTATCAGCGATTGGTAGATGCAATCTTTAAACCATGGATAGGCCGCACCTGGAAGTCTATGTAGATGATATGCTAATAAAAAGTAAACTTTCAAAGGATCATTTACAAGATTTGAGAGAAATATTTGAATCTCTACACAAATATAAAATGAAAGTTAATCCGGATAAATGCATTTTTAGAGTTACATCTGGAAAGTTCTTGGGTTACTTGGTCACAAAAAGGGGATTGAAGTTGATCCAGCAAAAATACAAGCGATTGTTAATATGCCATCTCCAAGGAATGTAAAAGAAGTACAAAAATTGAATGGATGTTTAGACGCACTTAGCAGATCCATTTCCAGATCATCAGACAAATGTAAACCATTTTTTGACACACTGAAGAAGAAAAACAAATTTGTATGAAATGAAAATTGTGAGCAAGCCTTTCAAAACATCAAAGCTTATCTCTCCACACTACCTGCATTACAAAAACCGAAGCCTGAAGAAGTACTGGCCTTGTACATAGCTGCAACAAAAGATGCTGTAAGTGCGGTATTGGTACGAACAAATGAGAAAGTAGAAAAACCAGTGTACTACATCAGTAAAACTCTCAATCTTGCAGAAAGGAATTACACCAAAATTGAACAATTGATATTAGCACTGGTTTTTTCCACACAAAAGTTGCGCACATATTTTCTAACACACTATGTGCGGGTACCAAGTAAAGCCCCGTTAGAATCTGTACTAAAGAATGTGGGAAAAGTAGGGAGAATAGCAAAACGGAATGCACAGTTGGAACAATTCCATATCTTATTTGAAATACAAACTGCACAAAGATCACAAGTCTTGGCAGATTTCCTTGCGGATTTACCACTTGATGAAGATTTTGAAATTCAAGGTTTGCCCGGGACAAAAGATGATGATTCCCAAGATATTCTGAGTTATGTAAACTCCCGCAGATGTGAAGTATTTGTTGATGGGGTACGGAATAAAGAAGGAGCGGGAATCGGAATTGTGATTACAACCCCTATAGGAGATCGGATGGTACATGTATTTCTTCTTGAATTCGGTGAACACACAAATAATATAGTAGAGTATGAGGCTATGGTTCATGCCCTACGACTCATCATCGAGTTGGGAATAAATGATGTGTGGCTTACAAGTGATTCACAATTGATAATTCGCCAGGTTGAGTTGAAATATCAAGCGCTTGATGAAGACTTGATAGAATATAAGAATCTTGTTCAAAAATTGACATCCTAAATTCTAAATATAATTTTTTCGACATTTATCCAGAGAGAAAAATCGCCATGTTGATGCATTAGCATTCATTTCTTCAATGATAAAAGATCAAAATACATCAGTAGTCAAAATTGGGAGAATATATGAGCCATCAATTAATTTATGGGCAGTTGAAAACATAGAAGAGGAAGTAGACGAAGATATTGAAGATACAGCCATTAAAGATGATGCAAACTTTTCACAGAAACCAGAAAATGAATCATCTGAAGAAGATTGGAGGATCTCAATACATCAATACTTACAAAGTGGTATATTTCCCGCAGACACTAAAGAGGCGACAAAAGTGCAATCAAAATCCGAAAATTGCAGGATAAAATTTTATCCCGTAGGTCTTTTTTGGGACCGTTGCTTCGGTGTTTTTCATAAAAAGAAGGACAACGTATTCTCACAGATATTCATTTTGGAGATGCGGGAAATCAGAGTGGAAGACAATCACTCGCACTGAAAGAAAAGACGCAAGGGTATTATTGGCCATTTATGCACAAAGATGCGGACAACCTAGCAAGAAGGTGCGAAAAATGTCAACGCTTTGCAAAAAGAATTAAAGTTCCCGCAACAGAACTCAATTCTGTACTCAGCCATGGCCGTTCGCAAAATGGGGAGTAGATATTGTTGGGCCCTTAGTGGAAGACAAAAAAAAAACTTGATCGTATCAACTGATTATTTCATTAAATGGGTTGAAGCCAAAGCTCTTCCTCGCATTAGAGATACGGATGTTTTCAACTTTTTATTCGAAGATATATTTGCAGATTCGGAATCCCGGTAGCTGTAGTCTCGGACAATGGGGAACAACTACAAGGAAAAAATATTGACATGCTTTTCGAAGCATTTAATATCCAAAAGAACAAGTCCACTCCACTTTACCCCCAAAGTAATGGAAAAGCTGAAGCTACAAATAAAACTATTGCCACAAATCTGAAAAAGACTCTAGATGGACATCATAAACGATGGTGCGAACAACTTCATAATACTTTATGGGCATATCGCACAACGAGAAGAGAAGCCACTGGAGAATCACCATTTCTTCTTACTTATGGAGCGGAAGCAATTATTCCAACGGAAATTATTTTATCCACAACAAGGATAGAAGCATAGGAAAAGAATTTAAACACAGATTTAATGCTTGAAAAGTTGGATGACTTAGAAGAAAGAAGAGAGGTTACGCTCCAAAAAATGGAAAAGCATCAAAGAAGACTGGCAAGAGAATATAATAAGAAAGTAAAGTTGCGGAACTTTGTTGAAGTCCAGTATGTTCTGCGACAAATTCCAGAATATCAAAGAGACAAAAGCAACAAAATTTGCACCCACATGGGAAGGACCATATGTCATACAAGATATTACGGGACAGGGCTCATACCACTTGCGTAATATGAATGGAGAAGTCTTACGACATCCTTGGAACGCACAATATCTCAAACCATATTATCCATAACCAACAATGCAATCATACAATAATTTGGCTTTATACTAGGTAAAGCAGAACAAATGCAATATCTCTAGAAAGTCCATATAAATGTCTATGACTATTGGATCTTTCTCCATAAAGATGCCTAACATGACATTAATTATTGTATCAGGTATTCTCCATCTCAGGAGGTACTCTAGGGACCGCATCCTAATTTCCTCCCAGCGAGAGAGAAGTTAGACATGTGATTGTACCCTCAAAGTAACTCAAGGTACAAAATTGCCTTGCGGTTAATCGATGCACACACTCAATCAATACACTAACAATGAATATATATTTATAAATTGTTTTGCAGGAACAATAATACGAGACAAAAAGAAAGTGCTAATACAATTTCAAAAGAAGGAAAAACTAAGGAGCGGGATGATTTGCACTAGGAGAAGGATGTTGAGGGACTTCCTTGCGGCTATAGACTTTGGTGAATCCATCGGCTTTAACCTTATCAAGCGTGTTGTTGATCGCTTTAGCAACTCCAACACGAGCTTCAATTTTTAACCAAGAAATTCTAGCCTTTGCGGCTTCAAGTTCTTGCTTATACTTGTTCACCTCGGCCGCAGACTTTTGTACTTGCTCTTCCCAATAATTTCTCCTCCCTTGCTCCGAAGCCAAGTCACGAGTCAAGCTATCAACTTTGTCCTCCGCTTCTTTAGTCTTAGAGGAGAGAAGCTCAAGTTGACATTGCGCCTCATTCGCCTTGATAGTAACAAGCTTCAGCTGCCCTTTAATTTCTTCCAACTTAGCATTAGCAGCATCAAGCTGTCCTTCAGCCCTAGAAGCTCTTGAGGCCGCATCTTTGAATTTTTCTTAAAAACCTGTAATAAAAATAACAGGTTAATCAATGCGGAAATAATATTCAACTTCAAATATGCAATAAAATAAGATACCTCTTGCGAGGGATTCAAACTCTTCTAATTCGTGAGCCATTGCGTCTTTAGAAACATCAAGGAAATCATATTCTTCCAAAAGTTTATGATAATTGTCTGTAAGTTGCTGAAGATCTAAACGATATTTATCAAACTCCGCTTGTTTCAAAGAATCATTGTCCCGCAACTGATTTGATTCGTTTGTACACTTTTCCATCTCTCTTTGTAAGCGGAAAATATCACTTTCACGATGAAGAATGGTATCAGATAAACTACGAGTTTTAGCCTGGGCTTCTGCAAGTGCATTCCCTTTAGCATGAGCATCGAAAGATGAGTTATCTCTGTCTTTAATGAGTTTCCCATATATGAAGAAAGCTGCGAATTATGGTGTGACCCGGAACGAGAAAATCCCACAAGGATATTCTGGCGTTCCACACAAAGCTTGCGATTTTCTTCTTCCAACTTCTCTGATTGTTCCCGCGCTTCAAGAAGACAATCTTTAGTCCATAGCAAAGTAGCATAATATTCTTTCTTCTTGTGGATATAATCTCCATATAAAAGCCGATGCTTCGATTCTAATTCATCGTACTTTGATTTGGTTTGACTCATCCTATCAACTAGGTTATTGAATCTTCCCTTGATCTCCATATTTTCGTTATTGACTTTTAATACATGTTCTGTCAGGCGTGTATCTCTACGTTGCAGCCTAGTCACGAGGTTTGAATCCCCCGCTGATCCCATAAAGTAATTCAGAAACATGTAAATAAAGTAAGAAAAATGATATGAGAGGGAAAGTGTTAAACCTTGATTATGAAGAACTAGTAACTGCTGACGAAGCGTGTCATTTTCCCGCTTCAAGTACGCAGCTTCTTCTTCCACAGTCTTAAACTGGGTCTCCATCTTCATGGATCGTCTTTTGTAAAATTTATAAGCCACATATGCGGCATTCTGACCCCGAGCAAGCTGCAATTTACAGGATTAAAGTTATAAATAAAGATGAAAATAAAACGAAATTTAAAGTCATTTAAATAATAAAAATACCTGTAAGAGAGCTTGTTGTGGAAAGAGTACGCTTCACCATCCGCAAGAGCGATCGTCTCCGCCAGAAAGGAAGGAAGGTTTATGACAAAGGAAGGGTTCACAGGATGGCCTTGGCCTTTAAACCAGGCTTCTCTCACTACGTCATACGGGACAGACCGCATGTAATCCCGCAGATTAGCAACCGCGGGCTATCTGACTCCACCGGCTGAAAATCGCATGGAACTGACAACAGCTCTTTGGACATAAACCAGTGGAAGGCCTCCTCCTCCTTTTCCATAAGACTTTTATCTTCCGTTATTCTTTTACCTTTATCCCTGTGCGGGATTCCTTCACTCATTTGGACCGCATCAGTGACAGCCATGCTTGCGACATTATCCTCGGTAAGAGTAGCTTCTACCGCAGCGTTTGCTGGCTCACCCTCTTCTACCGCAGCGTTTTCCGGTTCACCCTCTTCCACCGTAGCGTTTGCCGGCTCACCCTCTTCTACCGCAACATTTGTTAGCTCATTCTGAACGGGGAGATCCTCCTTATCATATAAATCATCTTCACTCGTAGAATGTACGAGAAGATCATCTTCAAATAAGGGAGAAAACTGGGAAATGAGGAAAGAAAACTCAGGCTCAGCGGCTTGGTTCGGAAAACTGACCGCAACACCTGTAGCTTCCACCGCATCATCAACTAATGCCGTGGGCATAACATTTGTCAGCTGGAGCGGGAAATTTTGTTTTCCCACATTCCTTTCAGGTTCAAAAGAGCTATCCTCAGTTCTCAGCTCTGGTTGACAATGGGTTGAGTCACGGATTTCTCCTTCCTCCCTATCAGTAGAAACGCGGGGTGTAGCTTTAGATTTTTTCTAACCCTGTCAATGTACCGCAGGAACTCATTAAATAAAATTCATAAGGATCATACAAATTCATTTGGATAAATCAATACCTTTTCTATTGGAGTTGCGGCTTTGCACTTGACCCCTGAATCACCTTTCGAGCCCCCTTCAGCTTGCGGCTATAAAAAAGAGGGAGACAATGTTCAAAGTGAGATGAAGAAGAATAAAGAGAATTCTACATACCACATCGTCAAGCGAGAAAGAAAAGCCTTCGAAGTTTAACTGCCATGGGCAGTAAGGATGAAGGCGCGATGAAAGTTGCGGACCACACTCTCTTGAACGAACCCGTAAACCCATGGTACTTCAATTACCAGGGAGTGCGGTACCATCTGAAATCATGATCATCACGAATCCTTTCCCGTAAAGGTTAACGCATCCCAGGAATGACATTCAATTTAAAATTATCAATTTCCCATAGCAGACGAAATCCTTCGCCACCTTTACGACCCAGACCGACACTCCACTTTTTATAATTCTTCACGGCTATATTATCAACATACGTAGCATGAAAAATATCTACGGTATAATGCTCACGTTACGCATGATCAGGAACGTAGCATGAGAAATTTGTTTCTCCTCTGTTGTGCTTACTACATTCATCCAGCACACGCCACCAATTCCCGTTGTATTGGGCAATGGATCGGACCAAACCGTGCTTGGACTTGTTTCGGATCGCGAGAACATCGTACTGAAAAGAATCCCCGCTCTTGTATAGAGGAAGCTTCAAGCCCGCATCCAACGCTTCCGCAATTATTAACATCATGTTGCTGTACTCAAATTTCCTTATTATATCAAGCGTGATTTCATCCCCTTCAGCAGGATCGCAAAAGGAAACTTTAAAATGTTGAAGTTGGTGCTTCTCTTTAAACTCTTCAATGTCCATAGACTTGAAACCCAGATTCTCATTTAAGTGCTTATTCTTAGAAGATGGTTTAATGGCAGCAACGACGATATCCTCAGCGGATTGAACATTTGAAATGCTAGGTTGATCTCATGCTTTCGTCTTCGCAAAATAACGAGATGATTTCCTTTCTAAAGGATGATCATCATGATGAGAAGCACCACCAGCAACTTTACTATCAGTTTTCCCAGACATGATAAATTTTTATCTACAGATAAGAAAATAAGAAAAGATAAATTTATCATGATCAAAAGCAAGAAACAAACATAAATTCTACAGAACAGAAGAACAACAGGATGATTATTGAACCAAAATGTAAACAAGTGAAAAACTTTCTGATCAAGAAAAAAAAGATTCATAGATTCAATGAAGCAATCACGAATCAAAATAAAAACATCATCATCACCATTCACTCCCAAAAAACACAGTAAAGCAGATTGATAGATAAACAGACACATTATAGTTAAGAGTATTACCTGCAACAAAGTGAAGAACAGTAATCAAATTAGATAACCAGATGGAAAAAAAAACGTGATCCCAATGCAAGAAATCCTTAATCAACACAAAGTAGATTAATCAAATTACGAGGAATCATAGAAGAATCACTGAAAAGTTCAGTTTCAGAAGAATGAAAAGCAACAAAAACTTTAAGAAGAAAAAGACAAAGAAGATGAAGAGTGAGAAGAGAGATGTGACCAGCTTTGTAATAAATAGGAGAGGATTGAAACTGACAAAACCGTCAAAAAAAGAAAGTGGGAGAGAGAAAAACTTTATCAGAGACGTGATTTTCTCGAAACCGTCAAAACCGTCAAAAAAGTAAAGTTAAACATGTAAACGTGGGAAGAAAATTTATTAGTGGCGTGAAAATCGAAGAAGTAATAACTATTTTTCCTTTTTCAAATTTTACCATATGTGAAAATTCAAAAGAAAAAAAGGGCAAATTATGAGGGTATGAAATCCTTAACAACACGTGTTCAAATAATGTGGAAGGAGTATCGGATTATGATGGAACGAGAAACACTGAAACAGAACTCTTTGATAAGTACTAAAACAGACAACATCGTTGCATGATCGACACGTAAGTTGCGAGAAAGCATGACACATTATACGAAACAAACATCTTCGTTGCATGACTGATACACAAGTTACGGGAAAGCCTGACACAATGAATAAAACTGACATACATTAATGCATGATGGACACGTCTCAGTTGAACAGGTTGTGGAACAAAAGAAACTAAAGCATGACAAGTCACTTTCAATAGCCACGTATTGGACATGCAGAATTCAGAATGGCCACATGTCACACATGCCATAATTTTAATAAGACCGCAGCGTTCATCCAAATCCAAAAACAACAACTTGAGTACAAATCCGCAGAAGAGGTATGGGATACCAAGCGAGAAACTAAGGGAAATACGAAGTACGCAAATCAAGTCTTGCGGGAAATACAAATAAATCTTACGTGATACGCTTCGTTCCAAAGTTTGGATAAGAACTAATAGGTGGAAAGTTTATATTTGAGGGACCCATGATATTTGCTATAAATACCAAACTCTAAAACTTAAAGAGGGGACTGGAAAAATTGGAGAGAATTTGGCAAAATGAATAAGATCAGAGCAAAGAGTTTAGGTATGAGTATTGTGTTAATAATAATCCTAATTCATTAATTCTTTGATAAATTTTAATTGATGCAAATTGTATTTGATCCTTTTGTAACATACAATCATGAATAAAAATCATCCAAATCTTTTACCACCCGTGGATGTAGACAATCCGTTTTCGAACCACGTTAAATCATTGTGTTGATTCATGTTTCAATTTCTTGTACTAATTGTATTTGATCCGACTATGTTTCTGACTCTGATGCTTGTGATCCAAAGATTTAGATTTTTAGTAATCACACTAACAGTTAAAAATACATCGTCTCTGATGAGTTCAAACTTTCATTTTCTATGACAGAAGCAATCCTAGAAGAATTTTGAATAAAAACCAGGTTGTATTCAAATATATTTTTCTTCTTGATTTACACTGAGAGGAGATGTACATATATATAGATTTTACATGTAACAAGGAATGATCAATTTGTGCAAAATATATGCAAGACCGTTGGGTAAGATATCTTCTAGATTGTGTTGATTGATTTACTTTCCACATGTGGCCATGGATGATTTATCTGCATATACATTGTTTCCTTGTTTGTTAATGTGATATCCTTTGATAGGATTTCCTGAGCTGGTGAATCTTCTAGCTGTTGGGAAGTATATTTGAGATCTTTATCACTCCTTCTCAAGTGAGAAAGTAGGAACACTCCGAGCTTGCTTCTAATCAAGTGAAACAGATTTCTTCGAAGAGCTTTTGTGAAAAAGAGAAAAAATCGAGATGAATTTAATCTGAGATGGGTCTTGCCGAAGAATTAAAGCTGTTTGAAGATAGGGTTTCATTGAAGATGCAGCTGGTATTTAGAGAGGGGTTTTCGAGATAGCAGTGTTGGTTGAGATTTATAGAGAATGAGTGATATTTGGTTGAGATTTACAGAGAAAGAGTGAGATTTACAGAGAAGGTGATGGCTTTGATGCTGGAATTGTTTGTGATTATGGCAGAGAAGAACTAGCGCAAAGAAGAAATTGCACCTGAAATTGTGAATCGAGAAGAAAAAAAGAAACTAAAGCATGACAAGTCACTTTCAATAGCCACGTATTGGATATGCAGAATTCAGAATGGCCACATGTCATACATGCCATAATTTTAATAAGACCGCAGTATACGCTTGGCAGCTTGGAGGTGATATTGAGTAGGTTTATGCATGAATTGCCTAATATAATTGACTGCACGTGTAAAATATGGTCAAGTGAGAGTGAGGTATTGAAGAGATCCGACTAGGCGGCGATATTCGGTAGCATCAACATAAACATTAGAGTGTTGGTGCAGATCATGTTTGATTGCAAGCGGTGTGCGAACATATTTACTGTCAAGCATGAGAGCTCTGTTAAGGATTTCTTTTGCATATTTAGCCTGAGATACATATATACCGCCATTAAACCTAGTGACTTTGAAACCTACGAAGTAATTTAAATTCCCAAAATATTTCATTGCAAATTTGACACTTAATTTTTCGATGATAGAAGCGAACCACATGAACTAGTAATGATAAGATCATCAACCAGAATTACGATTACGCCTTCATCGCGTTGAAGTATGAAATGTTGGGATATATGTTTAAAAGAATTTTCACTTGGATTTATATCAACATATAATCTATTGTCTAGTGGTAAAGGATTTTGGGCATTGTAAGGTAGGTCACAAGTTCAAGCCCCCTCCCCTACTAATTGGCTGTGTATGTGCACGTATCCGTACGTGTATAACATTAGTCCGGGAGCGGGGCCTTGGGGGTCTCTTGAATTTCAAATTCAATTTTTGCTCATTTAAGAA
>JAJJMC010003300.1:0-2500 GCA_023531435.1 Papaver californicum
CCTGATGTTGAGCTTTTCAATTTTTGCTAATAAATGATTAGCAACAAAAGGATTTTTTTTTAGTGAACGTGTCACAGCTAATTACTCCTATCTTTTTTTCTTTTGTAAAGACGAAGAAACATATTCTCGATTTTCTCTCCTATTTAGTACGTCGACGAAGAATCAAACTATCACTATATTTATTCCTTTTTCTACTTCTTCTTCCAAGCGCAGGATAACCCCAAGGGGTTGTGGGTTGTTTTCTACCAATTGGGGCCCTTCCTTCACCACCCCCATGGGGATGGTCTACAGGGTTCATAACTACCCCTCTTACTACAGGACGCTTACCTAGCCAACGCTTAGATCCGGCTCTACCCAAACTTTTCTGGTTCACCCCAACATTACCCACTTGTCCGACTGTTGCTGAGCAGTTTTTGGATATCAAACGGACCTCCCCAGACGGTAATTTTAATGTGGCCGATTTACCCTCTTTTGCAATCAGTTTCGCTACAGCACCCGCTGCTCTAGCTAATTGTCCACCCTTTCCAAGTGTGATTTCTATGTTATGTATGGCCGTGCCTAAGGGCATATCGGTTGAAGTAGATTCTTCTTTTTGATCAATCAAAACCCCTTCCCAAACTGTACAAGCTTCTTCCAAAGCATACGGCTTTCTGGATGTATATAATGATATCTAGACAGATGGATCTTATATGAATCGTATGATGAAGTACCACATGAGTGGATATATTGGAATCCAAATCTGCCGAATCACTCATGTTATGATCTTCTACATCCTAGGTCTCCCCGTTCCATCATCTGGCTTATGTTCTTCATGTAGCATTCAGACCGAATGACTCTATGAAATTACGTCGATATTTCCACATATTACGGGTAACGTAGGAGACATCTCTATTTTTCCCCGGGGGTAGAATTACCACTGCTTAGCTTTCAATTCGCCTCTGACCATCAAATGAAATGTGAATAACCCGTCCTCCTCTCTTTGAAACAAGGGGCGCTTCCGGTTCTGTCGGTGCTTCAAACAATTTTGTCTTCTCCATATTACCATATCTCTAGAGTCAATAATTTTATATGAGGAACTACTGAACTCAATCACTTGCTGCCGTTACTCTTCAGTTTTCTGTTGAGGTCTATCCCGTAGAGGTACTCAAATTGGATCAGTGATTGATTTCTAGGTTTCGTCGTAAACCTAATTGGTTACTTCCAATTACGTAAATCAATGGTTCAAACCGCACTCAAAGGTAGGGCATTTCCCATTGAGATAGGAACTTCTGTACCAGAAACAATGGTATCTCCAATTATAGCCCCTCTGGGATGTAAAATATATCTCTTCTCACCATCCCCATAGTGTATGAGACAAATGTATGCATTTCGGTTGGGGTCGTATTCTATGGTTACGATTCTACCAGATATGTCTTTTTCATTCCGTCGAAAATCTATTTTACGGTATAGACGCTTATGACCTCCCCCTCTATGCCTTGCGGTAATGATGCCTCTGGCATTACGACCTTTACCACAATGACGCTGTCCAGAGATCAAATTATTTCGTGAATTGGATTTCACTTGACTGTCTACGGCCCCATTGCGTGTGCTCGGAGTAGAAGTTTTGTATAAATGTATCGCCGTGTTATTAAGTATTTTTTTTTAAGTTCTTTTCTTTCTAAGAGGTGGAATAGAATAACCCGGTTGAAGCGTAATGATCATACGTTTGTAATGCATTGTATGTCCCATAGGTCCCATTCTTCTACCCTTTCCCGGGAGTCGATGACTATTCATAGCTATTACCTTGACACCAAAGAAGAGTTCGACCCAATGCTTTATTTCTGTCCTAGTTGATCCTGATTCGACATTAGAAGTATATTGATTGTTCCCCAATAACCGAATACTTTTGTCTGTAAATACTGCATATTTGATTCCATCCATAAATCCATTTTCTTCCCTATGAGTTCCAGTATTGATAAGAATTCTAGTTCTTACTGTTCATATGTTATGGTATGAATATACCATACCAATTCGTTATGTATGGATGATGAGATTCCATTGATACAGAGCCAATTCCAATAGACTTATTGAACGTTCCCATTGGCGTGCATCCAGCAGGAATTGAACCTACGAATTTGCCAATTATGAGTTGGGCGCTTTAACCATTCAGCCATGGATGCTTAACAGGGATCATCGTACATCGTGAATAACCAAATTCCAATTGAAATGAAATCTTTAGGAGGAATCAATGAAACAGGAATCAATGAAACGACATCAATTCAAATCCTGGATCTTCGAATTGAGAGAGATATTGAGAGAGATCAAGAATTCTCACTATTTCTTAGATTCATGGACCAAATTCGATTCAGTGGGATCTTTCACTCACATTTTTTTCCACCAAGAACGTTTTATGAAACTCTTTGACCCCCGAATTTGGAGTATCCTCCTTTCACGCGATTCACAGGGTTCAACAAGCAATCGATATTTCACGATCAAAGGTGTAGTACTGCTTGTAGTAGCG
>JAJJMC010003307.1:0-13363 GCA_023531435.1 Papaver californicum
TTTTCCATTCTCTCTGATGGATACGGCTAAGGAATGGTTATACTATTTACCTTCCGGTAGTGTTACAACTTGGAACGGTTTGAGGAAACTCTTTTTAGAGAGATATTTCCCTGCATCAAAGGCAACTCAAATTCGTAAAGAAATTTACGGCATTAAGCAGATGGTAGGCGAAACACTGTATGAATACTGGGAACGGTATAAAAGATTAGTCGCTAGCTGCCCACATCATCAATTTAGTGATGCTTTGATCATCCAGTACTTCTATGACGGACTTCAACCAAGCGACAGAAACCTTCTTGATGCTGTAGGTGGTGGTGCATTAGTAAACAAGACGGTATCTCAGGCAAGAGATTTAATTGAAAACATGGCAGCAAACACTCAACAATTTTCAGGCCGTGAGTAACTCGTCAAAAGGGTTGCCGAAGTTAGCTCTTCACCGCACCTAGAGCACAAAATCAGTCAAATGGAAAAAACGATACAACAAATGGCTGCGGTGATCATTCCATCTTATGAAGGAGAAGACGAACAGGTGAATGCAATATTTCCAAATCAGCAGAGGCAAAGGTATGATCCTTATTCCAACACGTACAATCCAGGTTGGAGAGATCATCCGAATTCAGTTATGCAAATCAGCAAGCTGCAGCTTCGAGACCGGTTTTCAATCACCAAAATGGGATGCAACAGCAAGCACAACCTCCACAACAAGCTCAAAATTCAGAATCATCGGAGCTGATCTCCATGATGAAAAATATGACGGCAGCAATGCAGAAAAATCAGCAGACAACGGACAATGCGATTAAAGAGATACAAACACAGATGAGCACTATGGCCGGTAGATTGAACCTTCTGGAAACACAGAATAGTGGGAAACTCCCTTCTCAACCCATCAATCCTAGAGAAAATGTCAGTGCCGTGACATTGAGAAGTGGTACACGAACTATACAACCAGAAGAAGCCGAGAAAACAGAGACCCGAAAGGGCCGGTCCCGGAAAAAGAGAGTAACTGTAACTCTGAAGAGAGCCCGGACGCCTCTAAAAATGCTGAGGTATGTAACGAAAATTCTAAAATCCCTCTACCTACTTACGTTCCTCCTCTACCTTTTCCTCGCAGGTTTGCTAACTCGAAAAAGACGGAACAAGATAAGGATATCTTAGAAATTTTCAAGAAAATTCACGTGAACATACCACTGATTGACGCAATTAAACAGGTCCCCAAATATGCGAGAATTTTGAAGGACTTTTGCACCAATAAACCAAGATTAACCGGTAATGAGGTAATGATAGTGGGGAAAAACGCTTCGGCTATCTTGCAGAAAAAACTCCCACTCAAGTGTAAAGACCCCGGTAGTTTCGATATTCCTATTATTATTGGTGACACAACGTTTAATAAGGCTATGCTAGATTTAGGAGCCTCAGTGAATGTTATGCCTGCATCTATATATGAATCGTTGAATTTAGGACCGTTGAAAAAAACGAGAATTGTGTTACAACTAGCTGATCGCTCTAATGTATACCCTCAAGGTATTATTGAAGATGTGCTTGTGCGAGTTAATCAGCTAGTTTTTACTGCAGATTTTTGCGTACTGGAGATGATAGACGGATCAACTGATTCGTCTATTCCGTTGTTATTGGGCCGACCATTTATGCGGACAGCAAAAACAAAAATTGATGTTTACGACGGCACCTTAACAATGGAATTCGAAGGAGAAATAATACGTTTTAATATTTATGAGGCTATGCGGTATCCTAGCGATGTGCAAGCTTGTTTTTCTATTGACGTTATTGACTCTTTGGCTCAACAGATGTTCGACTTGGAGACTACTGATCCATTAGAGGCTGTCCTCACGGGAAGCATGGGTTCTCAAAATTCAGCAGACCCGAGAACCAAATTCAAATTAGCGGACGCAATTAATGAGGCTGTTTGCGCACTTAATTCTTTTTCATGCAGCTCACTTGCGCAGAATGCTTCTTTTGTTTCTTTACCATGCACTGATGAAAAATTATTGCCATCTTTCTTGCAGGCGCCTAAACTAGAACTTAAGCTTCTTCCGAATCACCTAAAATACATGTATTTAGGTGAGAATGAGGAGTTGCCGGTAATAGTTTCTAAGGAGCTAACTGAATTGCAGGAACACAGACTCATTCGCGTGTTGAGAGAGCACAAAGCGGCAATAGGTTGGACAATTGCCGATATCAAGGGAATAAGCCCTTCTCTGTGCATGCATAAAATACTACTTGAGGAGGGGACGAAGCCTACGAGGGAAGCGCAGCATCGACTGAATCCTCCGATGATGGAAGTAGTAAAGAAAGAGATACTCAAGCTATTAGACGTGGGCATTATTTACCCAATTTCTGATAGCAAGTGGGTTAGCCCGGTACAGGTCGTACCGAAAAAATCGGGCGTTATAGTGGTGCATAATTCAGAGAATGAACTAGTCCCGACCCGGGTACAAACGGGTTGGAGGGTTTGTATTGATTATCGAAAGCTTAATGCAACCACTAGAAAAGATCACTTTCCTTTACCTTTTATGGATCAAATGTTGGAAAGATTGTCCGGACACGCATATTACTGCTTTCTTGATGGTTATTCAGGTTACAATCAAATTGCGATAACACCTGAGGATCAAGAGAAGACAACCTTCACATGTCCGTTCGGAACATTCGCATACAGAAGGATGCCCTTCGGCCTCTGTAATGCACCGGCCACTTTTCAAAGGTGTATGGTAAGTATTTTTTCAGATTACGTCGAAAACATCATCGAGGTATTTATGGACGACTTCAGTGTGTATGGGGATTTATTTGACTTGTGCTTGGATAACCTTACATTAATTCTTAAACGATGTGTTGAGACTAATCTTGTGCTGAATTGGGAGAAGTGCCATTTTATGGTAACTCATGGCATTGTTTTAGGCCATATTATATCTTCTAAAGGCTTGGAAGTTGATAAATCAAAAATTGACATTATTCATGCTCTTACCCCTCCCACCACGGTGAGGGAGATTCGTGCTTTTCTTGGTCACGCAGGATTTAATCGCAGGTTTATCAAGGATTTTTCCAAGGTGGCGGCACAATTATGCTCTTTATTACAGAAAGACGTGGTTTTTAACTTCGATGAAAAGTGTGTGGCGGCATTCAACTGTTTGAAAAAACTTTTGATAACAGCCCCTATCATTAAGCCACCGGACTGGGACAAGCCATTCGAGCTAATGTGTGACGCCAGTGACTACGCAGTACTAGGCCAACGGATTGGGAGGCTGCCTCACGCCATCTACTATGCGTCTAGGACACTGAACGGAGCTCAGCAAAATTACACAACTACTGAAAAGGAGTTATTAGCAATTGTTTTTGCATTAGAAAAATTCCGATCTTATTTACTCGGTTCGAAAGTGGTTGTATTTTCTGATCATGCAGCACTCAGGTACCTACTTACGAAAAAAGAGGCGAAACCGAGGCTAATTCGATGGATATTACTCCTACAGGAGTTTGATCTCGAAATTAAAGACAAGAAAGGTATAGAGAATACTGTAGCAGACCACCTGAGCCGTATGACTATAGAGGAAGAGACTGTCCCGTTGAGCGAAAGCTTTCCGGACGAGCAACTCTTCACGGTTACAGTTTCGGAACCCTGGTACGCAGATATTGTGAATTATTTAGTGTCTAAACAAATCCCGAGAGATTTGTCTCGTGCTGAGAGAGACAAACTGAAAAAAATAGCCTACAATACATATGGGATGATCCATATCTGTGAAACATTGTTCAGACCAAATTATGCGAAGGTGCGTACCCGAAACTGAGTACACTTCTATCTTGTCTTTTTGCCACTCATATGCGTGTGGAGGGCACTTCGGTGCCAAGAGAACAACACTAAAGGTTCTCGAAAGTGGGTTCTACTAGCCCACTTTATTTAAAGACGCATATGTAACTTGCGCAACTTGTGATAGATGTCAAAGAACAGGCAATCTAGGTGCCCGAAATCAGATGCCACAAAAATATATTCTTCACGTTGAGATTTTTGATGTTTGGGGTATTGATTTTATGGGCCCTTTTGTTAATTCTTTCGGTAAATTATACATCTTACTCGCTGTTGATTATGTCTCTAAATGGGTGGAAGCTAAAGCCACCTCTACTAATGAGTCTAAAGCAGTTACAGATTTTGTGAAAGAACAGATTTTTGCACGGTTTGGCACTCCGAGAGCCATAATTAGCGATGGGGGATCACACTTTCGAAACAAATTCTTTCAGAGTTTGTTGACAAAGTACAACATATCTCACAAAATTTCCACAGCGTACCACCCACAGACAAACGGGCAAGCCGAAGTCTCAAACATAGAGGTAAAGTCGATCCTAGAGAAAACAGTGAATCCATCACGGAAAGATTGGAGTTTACGCTTCAATGATGCTTTGTGGGCATATATAACAGCGTACAAGACGCCTATTGGGATGTCCCCATACAGACTCGTCTACGGGAAACCGTGTCATCTTCCGGTTGAAATCGAGCATAAGGCTTTTTGGGCGATTAAGCAGTGCAACATGGAGATGGACGGGGCTGGCACACACTGGAAACTTCAACTGAATGAGCTAGAAGAAATCAGGAACGATGCATATGAAAGCTCACGGATTTATAAGGAGAAAACAAAGGCTTTTCATGATAGTAGGATTTCTAGAAAACAGTTTACTGTTGGACAGAAAGTTCTCTTGTTTAACTCTCGCCTTTCTTTATTTCCTGGTAAGTTGAAGTCTCGTTGGATAGGACCTTTTCTGATAACTAACGTTTTTTCTCAGGGTGCAGTGGAGATTCGGAGCTTGATAACGGGAAAGGAGCTTAAAGTGAATGGGCATCGCTTAAAGCCATATTACGAGCCGTTTGAGCCTGGAAAGACTGAAATACAGTTAAAAGAGGCGCTCCCTATGGAGGAGTAGCACAGAATGCCTCGTCGGGCTAGCGACGTTAAACTAAGCGCTAAATGGGAGGCAACCCATTGGTTTGTATTTCTATCTTTTGTTTTTAATTTTTATTTTTTTATCATGTTAGAATTTCCCATCTTGACGTTACATTGGAGGATTCAATTCACATTGAGGACAATGTAAAGTTTAAGTGTGGGGGAGTAATTAGGCATATAGATTTTTAGGTAGAATATTTAAGCATACACACATTTGCATGAAAACCTTCAACTTTTAGAGATTTTAGAGTCACTTAGCATACGGCTAGCTACGTTTACATACGGACTTCTACTTGAAATAACTGAACTTAGAAATATTAGAGAACTATATTCGGAGTGCTTATTTTTTGAGAGGCTAGAGCCGACCAAAATGGACCTAAACCGCCGTTAGGGGAGTACATGTTAGACTTGTAATCATTCAATACCCATGAGTGAGGCACCAGACCTTCAATTATACGTTTAGAGTGTTTCATCTGCGCTAATTCCGGGTAGAATGATGAGCTACCTAACCTCGCACCAATTTTCAGCACTATTTTTGATCTCTTGAGTGCTATTTTTTATCAACCATGAGGGTGTCGTCAGAATTGCTAACTTATTCTTGTAGTTTGGTTTGCAGTTGGCATCGTTCTCTCGACAACGTCCATAGAAACATAGCATCATCAACAAGCGGAACATCAAAAATTTGAAGGAAAGTTGAAGACAGTCAAGGTACAAGCAACAATTTAAAGAGGAAATTCATATTTGAGTAAGCAACAATACAATTAAACATGTTGAAGACTTACAAGAGCGAAAGAATTCGAAAGGTGTGGATTCTATACAGATTTAGAGACGAAACAGAACTCACGGGAAGAGAAAATACTCATGTAACAAGAAATTGAGAAAAATAGCAAAAGTGTCCAGGAGAAAGTGTATGAGGCAAGCAACTCACGTCAAACAAAAAAAAAAAAAAAATATATATATATTTTTTGCTAACCCAGAGCTATTCATTCTGAGTTACAGTGCTTGAAGTGGTATACAGGCCGTGAAGAGAAAAAGAGCTAAAAATCGTCAAGTTCTACGAAGTTCAAGAGTTCATTATCTGCAGTTGATACCGAAGACGTTTCTATGGGATGTTGGGAGAGTGGTGCTGATTTTCGACCCGGTGAGAAGGTAAGTAACAATTCCCATCTTCGCATAATGGTTGATTTCCTTTCGTAGAGGTCACTAGAAAAATAAAAAGGGGTTCTTTCTTGTCCCATTTTCTATGGGATCACATCTTAATATGACTCGGAAGGTTACCTTTCCTTCCTACCCGTCAACATGTGTAGGCCTTCTATCTTTATTCTTGCCTGCACATATGTGAGAACCATAAAGTGCGTCTTTTGAGTGTCAAATTCATAAAACCCTATTGGTGAGACAGAATTATTCGGTCACTCTCGAACCGGGACTCTTTTATTTGGTGGTTTTCTCCAAACTCAAGGATTAAGCATGAGAATAATGTTCTTTATATTTCTGACTTCTTATTGTTGGTATGTAGAAACTTTATGTCTTCGTAGCTATTTGGATGCAGATGCTTTGGAAAATTTGGAAGTTGAAGTAGGTTTTGTGGGTACATCTCTGGTAAACCCTCACGAGACTATAACTCGTCCACTAGGGACACCTAGGGGTTTAAAGGCTTGTTGCACATGCTAAGTGTAACCGTTTACTCGACGAAACGGAGTTGTATTTTAGATTAGTTTAGATTTGTAGTTTGCTCGAGGACTAGCAAAAGGCAAGTGTGGGAGAATTTGATAGGTGCATAAATCATACATTTTAAGTAGTTTTTCCTGACCCTTATTTGCTATATTTGAGTGAATTACTATGTTTTATCATTACTTTCGAAGTTTAGTTGTCTTTTCAGGTTACAATTCAGAAACCTGCAGAATGGAGCGGTATGAGAAGAATTACCGAGGAGCCAGTAAAACTCTGTTTAATTCAGGCCTTTCACCCTCCACAGTGTAGGAAATTGAACTACGAAGCCAACGGCGAAAGAACGAGGTCATTCTGATCTCGTATGAGGAAGTTATGGGCAAAGCCACATGGTGGCAAACTAGCTTGTGCTGCTAGCGCCCTGGCGCTAAGTTTGCTGAACCGTAGGTGCTAAGGTGCTAAGTGGTTAGTTGGAGGTGCTAGAGTGGTTTGATGGACTAGTGGCTAGCCTTGGTGGAGTAGTAGCTAGCTTGGGGAAGTCATATGGGATTAGGAAAGAATTTGGAGTTGCTATATCTTGTTGGGATGGAATAAGGAAACTTAGCACACACTACAAGAAAAACGGGTTTAAGCGACATGTCGTTTTAAGTTGCTTAAAGCCTCTTTTAAGTCGCTATAACCATTATAGCGACTAAAAGTGGCACTCGCTCCGATGGTTGCCCAAAGACATGTATCTCAAAGCCTTGAGCGACCATGCAATCGCTCTAGTAATAAACCAACTTACCTAAAGCGAGTGCTTTTCTCATTGCTTAACATTAGACCAACTAACATGGAGCAAGTAAAACAGTGATCGCTTAACATCTAGACCAACTAATATAGCAAGTAAAATATCAATCGCTTCAGATATATCAATCATTCTAAAGCAAGTAAACTACCAATCGCTTCAGATATATCAATCATTCTAAAGCAAGTAAAATACTTAGTTGATAGATACATGGAGCAACTCGCTCTAAAATTGCTTGGTTAAGGTATTAAGCGATCAAATTATTTTGCTCGCTAAAAGCGATTTCTGATTTTGATTGGTCTTAAGTTGGTTGCTCAAGCTTTTGAGGTAGCAAAATTTTTACTCAAGTTGATTGCTTAAAGTTTTAAGCTTTTAAATTTTTACTCGCTAAAAATAATTTCTGATCTTGATTGGCTTTAAATTAATTGCTTAAAGTTTTAAACTACCAAATGAAAGTGATTTCTGGTTTTGATTGTCCTGAAATTGATTGCTTAAACTTTTAAGCTATCAAAGTTTTTACTCAAGTTAGTTGCTCGTTATTCTGATTAGATAATCCCAAAGTAAAATTAATACGGAACAATTATGAACCAAATTAAAAAATTAAAAATTATATTATATTTTATTGTATCACAGAATTTAGTTTATATCTTTTTTTAAGAAAATTATACAATTTACAAGAAAACTATCTAATCATTTTTTTCTCCATCCGGGTAATGCTGGTTGAGAGCCTGAATCTTTACAAAGTTGTCTTCCCAGCACCTAGAATATGTTCACCAGTAAGATTTTAGAACTTGTTAGATTTATTAACACCCACCAAAATAAAAAACCAAAGTGACATTCGCATAAAAGAAAACTTGCAACTCAATTGATTTGACAGAAACATTAAAAAGCATTGTAAGGTCAAAATGACCAGTAACAAATATTTCCAAAGGATGTTGTCCCTTCTTACTTAGTGGTCTTTCTTCACTCTGGAGTACCTTAAGTTCAAACAAACATCAATTTAAAGTATGAATCAAAATATCAAGGTAATGTGATAATTAAAAACATACTGGTTTACGGAAGTTCAGTGGCACAATTTCTTTAGAACAAGAGAACTTAGCAGGAATAATTTTACAAGAATCTGCTTGATGAATATCCTTCAACTACAAAATCGAACAAGTGTAATATAAAATCACAATCACTTAAAAATAAACTAGGTCATCACAATTACATAAGAACAACAACAACAAAAAACATTAATCTCATTTAACTATATTACCTTGTTAAACTTAGCAATGCATCTGAAATCCACAGACCAAGCTTCGAAAAGAAAAACAAGAATATGTAAAATTCCCAATCCGCCAAGAACAATCAAACCATCAAAGAAATCTAAACTCGGAACCGCAGCAGCAGCCCAGGCCGCAGACCGAAACAGATCTGGTCTCAATCTTCATCTTCACTGGATTATGGAATCCTCGTGTTACCGGAAAGAACAAAAATGATAAAGCTACATTCCCTACTAATCCAAATCTTAGACCTACACTCTCTAGTTTGAGTTGCCATATGCAAAAATGAAAAAGAAAATATATCTGATTTATATCAATCAACATCAAGAAGACTACTAAGAAATAAAGATCGAAAAAAATCGTTCTAAAATTCTTCTTACACTGTCAATCCAAATTTTGCAGATGCTTTTTTGTTGATCGTTTTGAAATTCATGTGCAAGTTACTTGTGAATGACCAAAATAATAGAGCAATGAACATTAGAAAAATGTTAATTCCGTTCCTATTACAATCCCTAATGGTCCTTTTACGAACACCGGAGTTTTCCATGTCGAAACTCGATTATTGTCTTTATCACTGTCATTGAACACCATGAACATTCAAAATCAGATTACTGAAGAAAATAACATAAAGTCATGAAAAAACTTGGTAATAATAGAAAATTAAAAAAACAAAAATATATTGCAGTATAATCCACTTCTTACCGTTTTTATTGTATATCTCTTAACTTAATTTGCATTTCTTAGTTATTTGCACACTCAAACCAACATCCTGACTTGGCTTTGTCATCCTATGAACAATCAATAACCTTCTATGAAATGATTACATTCAAATTTGTAGTATAGGACATTACAAGAAAGAAAAAAAATCACAGAACCAAAAAGTACCAATGACCAACCATGTATAAGATTGTTAATTAAAATTCCAGTAGTGTTCTACATTCACAGCACAAGATAAGATATCGATACTCAAAAAAAAAGGCACACTAAGCATGTACTTTCTTGTTATTTATGATACAACCAACATACATCAAAGATACTAAGTAGTTAGTGATATTACCTGCAATTCTTCCAAATCTAACACGGTGAATGGATTTTGACGCCCGACCTTCTTCCCATCTTCACTTACAACCTGCAGATTTCAGCACCAAAACAACATGTGAATGGACACGTAGATATGATTTTAATGTGCAGGACATGATCACAGAAAACAGTTAAATGAATTTAACCACTTCTAAGCTTCGAAGAATTCGCCAAATTTACATTACTGAAATAATACTCAACCTACAAAATCCAAAAAAATCAAACAAGTAAGAACACAACACTCAATCATTTTTCACCCATAATCCCAACCCACTACTAACTACAATAATTCAAACAAAATACCCATCGTAATCAAGGGCTATTGAAGGATGAAACCAACTCAGAACATGAAATTTGCAATTTAAAGTATAAGTCATAAGACTTTACAATACTAACAGATTGTAACTTTGAAAGTCATGTACAGTAAACTATAGGCATTTGTGCATTCAGTTATGAAACTCAATCATTGTAAAGAAAAGGTAAAGATTAAAAAGACTAGTACATTATCAATACCAGCTGTTCAAATTAAAAGACTTTCCATCCTTAAAGATTATCTTAGCTAGGTCAACCTTAAACAAGTTGAATCATAGTCAGGGTAATTAACTTATACCACAATATGTATGATGATTTCACATAGATAAACAGAAACTCGTGTTGCTTACATTATATTGAACAAAAACTTTCCTTGGTCTCATGAATACGTAGTCAGTAAGCAAAGAACATTAGTGGAAGATAACTTCCTATCTTGTACCTCATTTGTTAATCAACCCCTTTTTAGGATCAATCGGTACCATAACATCCAAGAGCAAAATTGGAAGCTTTCGATTAGGGTTCTTCTGAAAATGACAGAGAAGATGAAACTGAGAGATTAGAGTAAGAATCCCATTTTTGGAATCTAAAGAATATAAATGATGAGATTGAAATATTGTGTCTTTGGAAGAAGTAGTAAGAAGAAAAATAATATTACTGTATTTTTCGTTTTCAGAGATTAAACCATAAGAAAATTTACGGAAAACATCCAAGTCAACTCAAAACCCTTCTGCTAGAATCAGACACAAAACCGTAAATTCAAAAAATAAATGAAAAAAGAAGATCTGAACTTTACCTTACATAAAACTTTCAAATACGTGAGATCTTCCTGATAAGAACTGGGCTACCTGGGATACAGTGTTATTCAATTGATCTTGGGCAGTAATCCTCCTCTCAATCTTGTATTTGATCTCCCTCAACTTCACTCGTGCAACATCAGGAGAAAATTTTGAGGTACCATGAACCATGAAAATGGAGAGAGAAAAGCAAATGCCCAAAATGGAGAAAATTTTGTTTAGGGTTTTAATAAAAAAATATTAACGGTGGTGATGGCGCCTCATACGGATCAAGGAAATATTTTGATGGTCCAGATTCGTTATTGGATGGTCATACGGATTGTGTGTTAGTTACCATTTTGTGTTAGTTACCATTGTGTGTGTTAGTTACCATCTTACTGAAACAAAAATTTGAAAGGTGGATAACGGATTTGGAATGTTGGAAACGGATATTTCTATCGTAACGTAACGAATTTTGGAAATTAGGATTCATCAAAAATATTTGTTTGTTTTTTTTAATTAGGTTTCTTAGTTTGTCATTTTTTTATAAGTTATGATTTGATGAATTGGGTTGAACCACAACAGATGTTCAATTAAAAGGAATTGAGATGTAACTTAATTTCTTGTATAAATTTAAGCTTTACCTATTAACAAAAAATATACGATCATCCCAATTGAAAGGAATTGGGACGCAAAGCTTGATGTCTCGTAGTGGAGAGTTAATGTTGCGACTCTTAAGTTTTTGCACACATGAGAACATCCCATTTTGCGTGTCCGATAAGTTTAACGAGTTAGGGGAAGAGTTTATTAAGGATAATAAGGTGTACATGAACCCTGAACCCCGAACCCTTAACTAGTCATGTTCGTCTTGTACACCTTATTATCCTTAGTGTTTAATGACTCTTAAGTGTTCAGGGTTCAGGTTTAGGATACCCTGAACCCCGAACCCCGAACCCCGAACTTTCAACCCGTCATGTTTGTCTTGTACACCTCATATATTTGTTGTTATTAGGTAAAGCTTAACTTTATACAAAAAATTAAGCTACATCTCAATTCCTTTTAATTGAACATCTGTTGGGGTTCAACCCAATTCATCAAATCGTAACTTATAAACAAATGACAAACTAAGAACCCTAATTACAAAAAAAAAAAATTGATGAATCCTAATTTTTAAAACTTAGTTTAGAGCTTGACGTTTAACGAGTTAGGGGAAGAGGTTACTAAGGATAATAAGGTTTACATGACGAACATGACGATTGCGACGATATTGGTAAAGATTATAACTCATGTGAATAAACAATATGAGGGTTCAGGGTATTATGACACATTTAATTAGTTCAAGGTTCAGGGTATTAACGAAGATTTCGATTTAGTGGAGTTCAGGGTTCAGGGTATTGATTTTGTTTCCGACTTATGGAAAGAATTTATAAAATATGCATGTTACCCCAAATTACGCGATTATTCCGACTAAATTTAATTATTATTTTTTAAATTATTATTATTTTTTTATTTTTTTAAATTGTTTCAAATTTATAACACACTTTACGAAATAAATTGTGGACTAAATGATTTATAACACATATAAACTTTTAAAGATTTTATTTATGAATCCAAATCCTTTCGTAACCTTACCCCAAAATGGCACTTACCTGAATCCAATTTCACTCGATTTTACTTTGATTTATTGAATTTTATCCAATCTCGATCAAACTTATTCATTTTTTTTATCAATCTAACAAATCTAACAATATCAAACTATGATTTCATCAATCTCACTAAAATTCACTTAATTTTTTATCGAACCGACTAGAAAACACTTAATTTTGATCGATCTTACTCAAATTATATCAATTTTTCATCAATTTCACTCGAATTTACTTTGATTTATTGAATTTTAAATCTCAATCAAACTTATTCATTTTTTTACCGATCTAATAAATCTAACGATATGAAACTATGATTTCATAAATCTCACTAAAATTCACTTAATTTTTTATCGAACCGACTAGAATACACTTAATTTTGATCGATCTTACTCAAATTATATCAATTTTTCATCAATTTCACTCGATTTCACTTAGATTTATTCAATTTTATCAAAATTTCGATCAAACCTTTTCATTTTGTTATCGATCTAACAACTCTAACGATATGAAACTGATTTCATCAATCTCACTAAAATTCACTCAATTTGTAATCGAGTCGACTTGAATACACTCAATTTTGATCGATCTTACTCAAATTATATCAATTTTTCATCAATTTCACTCGATTTCACTTAGATTTATTGAATTTTATTCAATCTTAATTAAACTTATTCATTTTTTAGCGATCTAACAAATCTAACGATATCAAACTATGATTTCATCAATCAGACTAAAATTCACTCAATTTTTTATCGAACCGAATTGAATACACTCAATTTTGATCGATCTTACTCAAATTATATCAATTTTTCATCAATAAATCAAAGTAAAATCGAGTGAAATTGAACAAAATTGATATAATTTGAGTAAGATCGATCAAAATTGAGTGTAGTCA
>JAJJMC010003307.1:21664-31954 GCA_023531435.1 Papaver californicum
GGCTTCTAGAGCTTCTAATCGATTTTACGAACCTTGAATTAGATTGGGTAACTCCCAATTTGCGCTGAAATCGCAAAGAAAATCTGATTTGAAAATCAGAAGTTTGCTGCCGATGAAACTGTCCCGATGAAGGTTTGACTCGGTCAACTGACTTTGACCGAGTTGACTGGGCCGAGTTGACCCGCTGAGTTGGTCCAATCCAGCTCATCCCGATCCAAGGGTGCCCCAATCCAAAGTGTGGGTGCCTTGATCCATTTTCCCGGGTGCTTTGAACACTTTTTGAGCCAATTTTTCCACAAATCTTTATTCTTCTAATGTACCTACAAAAGCATAGAAACACGTAATAGACACAAAATCGAATACTAACTCACTAGAAATTAAGGTGCAATTTAGACACAAAAATGTGTCTATCAGACGTCGAAGCACACGTCTCGACCCCCTCCCAATTGTATACAAGTATATCAGCGGGCCTAAGAGCTCTTGCATTTTCAGATAAGAAACCCAGTTTGACTTCCTTACGGGCCAAGACACCAGCTTTAAAACACATATCCGCCACCACATCTCTTACTAGGTCATGCCTAAATTTGAGACCCACCTCGATGGGGCAATGTAGGGCGTGATCCCCAAAGGCATCCATATCTCTGTCGCAAAAAGAACATGAGCTACCCTCAACAAACATAGCAAAACCCAGCCTATAACAAAGTATGGCCCTGAATTGGTGAGGCCCAATATATTGGTGTAGCCCAGTGATTGGGATAGCTTTGAGGTAGTCTTGTGCATGACTCAGCCTATTACATTGCCACAAAATGCAATCGCGTTCAGTCTGATTGAAACTGCTGGGGATACTCTTCTTCACCATATCAAAGTACAACACTTCCAGAGAATGCATGGGTCAGGGGGCAGTTGCTTTAATACTGAGAGTAGAAGGGGGGAGCCCACATACCTGACTGAAGCTAAGCCAGGCTTGCTGGAAGATGAGATGACGTGCAGTGTCCATGTCCACTTGGAGAATGGTGTTCTGCACCTGGGTTATCTGAAGACAGGAGGCAAGGTAGCAGTAATGGCTAGAATCCTTCATAGTGTAAACCCCCAAAACCCCGTCCTTCATGGGCAACGACGCTATGTGCATCTGGTAGGGACCAAAGCCAGCACCATCACTAGTGACCAAGTGTCTTAGGAACTGACATAAATGCTGGTCATAGTACTCAGCTGACTGTTGAAAGACAGAGGGGCTGGTGGTCCTCATAGTGAAGTATAAGTGATGTGTTTTAGAATAGTGGTAAATAGTGTTCGATTCTCGAACTTGTGAAGGTAATGATTTTAGAAAATAATGAACTTAATCTAATTAAATAAAAATCAGGAAAATAAACTAGAGATGATATATGGAAAATATGGAGAAAATCAGGAATCAAGATTCAGTTATTTCTAACAATTTACGTGATTAATCATGCAATTCTTTTAAATAAATTAAGCTCAAATATTGCCAAAATAGGTTTTTATGCAAACAAGCAGAGGTAAATCACAAGCATGGGACATCAGAGGTTGTCAACCCAGCATGACCCATCAAACAAAAACACCACTACTGAATGAAAACCGTTTTTTCTATTTCGAAACTATGCAATTTTAACAAGTAAAGAATTGTAAATAATTAATTAAAAATAAACTTACCACATAAAATTGAGAGAAAAACCTCCTCCATCATCCCAGTAAATAAACTTAGCTCATGGTGAAGAAAACTTGCTCAAAAGATCTTTTCATTGCTCAGAAAGTTGATTACAAGGTGAAAGAATAGTGCAACAGCTGAACAGATACGTATATAAATGTCACAGAACAGGGTTCAGCCGTCATAGAAAGGGTTCTAAGCAACAAAGGTTTAAAATCTAAGGCAACAGGAGCAGTTTGAATCAGCAACACTTGTGGACGTTGCTGTGTTGTCTTCTCAGGCGGTGGTAGATGAAGAACAGCACCGGCGGTGACCGGATCGCTGTCCAGTTCCGGCCAAACTCCGGTGACTCCGAAAATCGATCTCTAGGCTTCTCTCTCTATTTTTCTTGGCATCTCTTGGTATATATGGTTTTGGGAACCCTTGGGAGAGTTCTAAACCTAATAGAACTCTTTAAAACACAACCAAATCCTCCCAAATCCGAATCAAAGTATAACTCCTTTTTTCCGGCCAAATTCGGATTTGGGGCTATTTTTCCGGCTAAAATTGCTGTTTCTTGGTGTGTTTAGTCTTGTATCAATCTCTTCTAGCTTGTGGGGTGCTTGGAGGCGCAAAACAACTCGAAAATCTCGTGGATTTTGAGTGTACAGTTGAAACAGGAACTGTCCAGGAACTTCCGATGAGTCAGCCCGATCCAGCCGAGTTGACCCGCTGAGTTGGTGATAAGCACTTAATTTATACATTTTTACCACTTAATCTATTTGTGCTAGCACTTCAATTTATACTAATAATATATTTTTATTATCTTAATAGGTGGTTCGCATAATATCCAAAGTTATAAATTAAACATGACTAAAAGGACTACAAGACCATTTTATTTCCTAATGCAAAGCAGACAAAGTCATTTGGCTGTAGGCTGCTTCGATATTTGTTGTTAGGTGACGCAGGTGATGTTTGTCTATTAGGTTAAGTTGAATGGTGTGAGATACTTCAATGAATACAGACATTGTTCCGTGAGACAAAGTCTGGCTGTTGTCTGACTTCATTTTAGTTTGAAAGAAAGAACGTTTGGAAGTGCTGCTTTGGAGATGAAGAGTAGGTGCTGTTGAGGTTAGGTGTTGGCTAGATCGAAGTGATTGAAGAGTGGCACGTGTGTTGGTTGACTTTGATGAGAAGAGACAAGAAAAGGCGTGGCTAGGCTGTGACCGGGTACAACATGTGGTGTTGGATAGAATGGAAAGCAGGAGCAAAGAGAATAGTCTGTGTGGCTATTGAGTTAATGCTAGGGTGCAGTTGAACAACGCCTGTACGGTGAAAACGAGCAAAGTTCTTGAATGTGACGTGATGGCTAGATGTTGAAAAGGATGTGATGGAGCTTTTCTTTTGGTTATTAGGTTGGCAGGTGTTGTCTTTGAAGTATGGCTGCTTTTTCACGTGGGGCTAGTGAAGGTGATGGAGTGAGGCTGCAGACTACCTAGGGGACGGTCAAAGCTAGAGGCTAGAGAAGGTACGGTAGGGGAAACCTAGACTAGGTGGAAGAAAGGACTGTTGGCTTCTTTAGGTGCGATTAGTAAAAGAAAAGAATAAAAGCTATACTTTGCTGTTGGTTACACGTGAAGACTTTTCTGTTAGCTTTTGGATGAGTGCAAAGTACGGCAGCATGGGAGATAGGACGTGGGCTTTAAGTTAAGCCTGACATAAGAGTTTGCTAGTCGGTTGATTTCAGTGGAAAAAAAAACCTAGTATAAATAGAATAAGAACAGAACAAGAAGGGGGAGGCGGAGACAGTCTGTGGAGAGTTATTTTTAGTTGGTGTACAGGAACTTGAGTTTTTTTGGAAAAGTTGGGAGAGGCGTGAAGGAGGTCGGTACAAGCGACAACGTTGGAGAGACGGATTCAACTACAGTGACGTATCGACTATCGGTTTAATCTTTTTCCTACCTTTCTTAATTATTTTTATGGGTTTTAAGAAACCCTTCTCCATGTTCTAAATTAATTTGTAACTAGGGTTTAATGTTGAAACCACTTACAGTTTTAGATCAATTGAATTAATTATTTGATACAGACCATTATGATTTAAATAGATTAAATTCATGACTTTAAACAATTGTATTGTCGTTTATGGTGCATGCTTGGCCTATGGTTTTGATGTTCCATGTTTCTGGTATACAGTTGTTACTCTAAAAATATATTTGTCTACTTATTTGATATTCCATGCTTAGGTTAAATCTTTTGATGGGGTATACTTAGAATAGCCAAATATTATTTGTAGACCTTTAATTAATTTCGTACAATTTTCTCGCTAGCGCAATTTTATGGTGTATGCTTGAGACTAGGGCTTTTTGATGCATCATGTTTAGGGCGTCCCAGCGATATTTGTGACTCTAAATATACATGAATTAAATAGTGGTGGATACTGAAAAACCCTGGTTACCGACTCTCTCTACTCGGTCACATTTTATTAGTTTAGTTAGTTTATTATTTTATTTATTAATATAAAAATCACAAAAATATTCCTCTTGGTTAGTTTATTAGAGATATTAATCGCAGTATTTCCCCGCTCTCTGTGGGTTCGACCCGTACTTGCCGTTGTCTACTAGTTAGACGCCGTGCGATTGCGGTTATTTATATTGGGTAATCCCAAATCACATCAATTTTGATAGACACATTTTAGTGTCTAATTTGCACCTTAATTTCTAGTGAGTTAGTATTCGATTTTGTGTCTATTACGTGTTTTATTGCTTTTGTAGGTACATTAGAAGAATAAAGATTTGTGGAAAAATTGGCTCAAAAATTGTTCAAGGCACCCGGAAAAATGGATCAAGGCACCCACACTTTGGATTGGGGCACCCTTGGATCGGGCTGAGCTGGATCGGGTCAACCCAGCGGGTCAACCAGGCGGGTCAACCCAGCGAGCCAGCGAGTCGACTCGGCCGATCCAACTCAGCGGGAATCGCCGGAATTTTAACTGTTTACGCTGTTTCAATTGAGTTATGGATTGTTCTCTTCCAGATTGTTCCAAATGTTAGTAGATAACCCACACAAGCTAGAACAATCGAGAAACAGCAAAAAGATCCCGCGAAATCAGTTGAAAAATCATGAACATGGCCGGAATTTGGTTTCGATTAGGATTGGGATTTGTGGGCTGTTCTAGAGAGTTCTATTAGGTTTAGAACTCTCTCTAGGGTTTCTACTATCTATAAATACCAAGAGAAGCCAAGAGAATCGAAAAAAAAAGCTTAGAGAAGATTTTAGAGATTTCCGGTCAATATTCCGTCACCGCCGACGAGCTGCTGCTGCACCGGCCGGCTGTTCTTCATCCATCACTGCCGGAGAAGAAGACTCAGTAACATTTATATGTGTTGCTGATTTGAATTTTCCTGTCATCTATTGCTTCAAACCATTTGTTGCTTAAACTCTTCTGTAACAGCTGAACCCTCTCCTGTAACGCTTATAAGCGTATCAAATCAGCTGTTACAACGTTATTCAACCTTGTAATCAATATTTTGAGCAATGAAATCAACTTTTGAGCAAGTTTTCTTCACCATGAGCTAAGTCTATTTACTGGGATGATGGATAAGGTAATTTTCTCAATTTTATGTGATTTAATTATTTTCTAATAATTATTTATAATTCTTTTATCATTAAAATTGCATAGTTTTGAATAGTAAAAACGGTTTTCTTTCAACAGTTGTGCTTTTGCTTGATGGATTATGCTTAGTTAATTAACTTTGATAGTCCATGCTTGTGATTTACCTCTGTTTGTTAGCATAACAAAACCAATTTTGGCAATTATTTGGACTTCAATTAATTTAAAAAGAATTATCTGATTAATCACATAGGTTGTTAGAATTACCTGATTCCTGATTCCTGGTATTTTTAAAATTATTCAAAAATCATCTTTAGGTTATTTAGTCTTTTTCTTACTCCTGGAATTTTCTAGAATTAGTTTAAATCATTATTTTCTAAAATCATCACCTTCACAAGTTCGAGAATCGAACTCTTTATTTACCACTTTCTAAACCACATCAGTTGGCCCGATCCAACTCAGCCCGATCCAAGGGTGCCCCCAATCCAAAGTGTGGGTGCCTTAATCCATTTTCCCGGGTGCCTTTAACACTTTTTGAGCCGATTTTTCCACAAATATTTATTCTAATGTACCTACAAAAGCATAAAAACACGTAATATTTGCAAAATCGAATACTAACTCACTAGAAATTAAGGTGCAAATTAGACACTAAAATGTGTCTATCAATAAGGGAGACACCCCAGCAGAATTTCTGAGGAGAAGCAATTCACTCTGTGGATCCTGCAGAAGCTTCATGGATTCCATTAACTGAAGAGTTTTCTCCACTATACGCTGGACCATCTCGTTGCAAAAGTTAGCATCCATACTAACAGGCCACCTAGGAGCTTCACTCCTCTTACCGTTCTACTAATGTTGACCGGGAACACCCCCTTTTCCAAACTTCTAGGGTCTGTATTGGGCCAAAATAGCTCAGTCTTGTTAATATTGAGGGATAAACCTCTGCTGTTTCCCTCAGATTAGATAATGTGTAAATCTTGAGCCACCTCTAAAGTGTCCCCAACAATAGTCCCATCGTCCAAATACCAAGCATGCATATCCAAGGTACACTTAGAAGAAATTTTTAAAATGAGGCGGTGTAATGTCAAAGAAAGCAGTAGAGGGCCCAGAGGGTCTCCCTGTTGGACGCCCTGAGCTTACAAAAAAACTTTGTCATTGTAATAGAGCATTTCCGGCTTTGCATAACAGAATTCAACCCATTTAGAGATACCAGGGCACCTGGACCTGACTTCATTGATGATTGCGGTTCTATCCATTAAAAGCATGAACTTGGTGGAGGAGTTACCTTGCATCTCCAAAATTCTGTTTGCTGAATGTAAAATGCCTTCTCCACCACATTGGACTCCCACGCCGAATTGGTGATCTCCTAGGTAAGTGGCAATTTCCTTTCTAACCCCTGATGCATCCAATTTAGCAAAGCCTCCTCCATATAATTCCCACTGCGATGGGCCTTATGCCCCCTCCAGGCTTGATCAAGGGGGTAAAAGGGGCACCCACAATGTAAGCGCCAAGCACTGCTGGACATCTACCTGCTAGCAACAGGTTAGCTACTTCTGTCATAAAAGACAAGAGGTCATGCGCTACTGCGGCAGCAGGACCACTAAGGGCATCCAGGAGATGTTGGGCTCTGAGGCCATATCTGCCGCATGAGGTGTCTTTGGGAAACCCCTTGATGGCACTTAGAACTGCCGTTTTATCTACACAAAGAGGTTCAACCACAATTGGGTCTACAGGGATGTAGGGAAGTGCCGCAACAGGGTGTTTATGGCTAAGCCCAGCAAGAGTATCTTGAGAACATGGGGCTATACCACTGGAGGTTAACACTTTGGTAGCAGCCGTGTACTGGCCTAAGCCCAATTTCCTCCTGCACGCTGCAAGATTGGAACTACCCAGCTTTTGTGTGTTGTTCGGCCCACTTTGCTGCTGTCTGGATTGCTCCAAAATGGACTGCACCATGCCAAAACACTCACTGCCATCACTCCATTGAAGTAAAGCCTGGTCGATACTAGCCATCTACAGTTTCTTTCTGGTCCCTGACCTCTCTTCTGTGGTTCCCTTGGGTGTGTATAGGCCTAAAGTAAACACTGGCAGGAGAAACAGTTGTAGCCAAACAGACAGGTCCAAAGGATTGGCAATAACCCTGTCCAATAGATCTTTGAGTACCCTAGAGAACTGAAGCCTGCACTGTGATGGAATACTAGCAACAATATGGAGTTTTTGTTGGTATACAAGGTGTAGCAGGTCTACATCCAAGGCTGCTGACGCTGCAGGCACCATGTTATCCATAGGCACTGAGTTGAGAGGCGATGGTTTGCTGATTCCAAATACCATACATGTTGCTAATGTCCCATTGTAGGGGCTGGGTATAATACCCTCTTTGTGTTTCCTAAAGGGACGTCTCCAGGAATACTATGCATACAATCCAAGCAGAACCACATTTGCATCTGTGACAAAACAACTTCCCAGGCACAGAACACAGCCAAATCCTTGGTAACCCTATCCCTACAAACATCCACTGCCTCCATGGTATGAAGGTGTTTATCTTGCAAATGCCTATAGAAACCAGAACGACTAAGCCCTATACCCCCAACCCCGTTGTTGCAGCCATCGAAGTGTTTGTAAGGAGAGTGAAACAGGGCATTATTCAACACCCCCTCCCTTTTCTCAGCTGAACAATGGGAATCTGAGCAAGATATTGTTCTAGGCATACTGGTAAGAAGGAACCTTAAACAGAAAACTCGTTGCAGGAACTTAAAACTGATGGAAAGACAGGAAGCCATAGAAAAGGCCTGTAGCTAATCCAGAAGTAAATTGAAATTGAGATAAAATGTGAGGATGTCTCAGGGGTAATCTCATACACCATTGAGAAGTTGCAAAAGTCTGAAATATGTTTCTGAATGAACACGGAAACCTCACAGCAGGACCCAAAAACAGATGAACACACAGACAGCCACAAGAAAAACCTGGAGCTAAACAAGGTAAACTGAAAATGAGCTGAACTGTGGTTGTGTCTCAGGGAGAATCACATACACAAGAAAGCTGATGCTAAGAGGAAGACTAAGCTTGAAGAGCAAATATGCTGAAAAGGTAAGTGATTCAGGACACAACCACAGAATACAGGACCCTAAAAAAAGTGTACAAACTGGAATCCACAAGGAAGGCCAAGAGATAAGCAATTTGTGGAATGAATTGACGTGAAATGTGATTGTGTCACTGAAGAAAACACAAAAACAAGATTTCCAAAGCAAGAACCAGGTGTACGGATCCTAAAATGAATGCAAAATATGGAATCCACAAGATAGGCCTAAGGCTAAGCAATTTGTGGAATGGAATTGAAAATAAATGTGCGTGTGTCTCTGAAGGAAACACAAAACACCAAAATATCAAAACAAGAACCAAGTATACGGACCAAGAAACTCAAGAATGGCCACAAACAAACCGGGAAATGGAAAAGACCTGGAATAGACGGTGAATGTGTCTCTAGATGGAATACAAACAACAAAATGAAAAAGCTAAAACCAGGTATGTGATGTGATTTTATATAGTGGTAAAAAGAGGTTCGATTCTCGAACTTGTGAAGGTAATGATTTTAGAAAATATTGGACTTAATCTAAACTAATAAAAATCAGGAAAATAAACTAGAGATGATTTTTAGAAAATATGGAGAAAACCAGGAATCAAGATTCGGTTATTTCTAACAATTTATGTGATTAATCGGGTAATTCTTTTAAATAAATTAAGCTCAAATATTGCCAAAATAGGTTTTATGCAAACAAGTAGAGGTAAATCATAAGCATGGGACATCAGAGGTCGTTAACCCAGCATGACCCATCAAACAAAAACACCACTACTGAATGGAAACCGTTTTTCTATTACGAAACTATGCAATTTTAACAAGTAAAGAATTATAAATAATTAATTAAATATAGACTTACCACATAAAATTGAGAGAAAAACCTCCTCCATCATCCCAGTAAATAGACTTAGCTCATGGTGAAGAAAACTTGCTCAAAAGATCTTTTCATTGCTCAAAATATTGATTACAAGGTTGAATAACGCTGTAACAGCTGAACAGACGCGTTTATAAGTGTTACAGAACAAGGTTCAGCCGTTGCAAAAGGCTAAGGCAAAGAAAAGGGGGAAAGAAATTTGAAATTTAAGGCAACAGAACAACAACACTTATAAGAGTTGCTGTGTCTTCTTCTTCGGCAGTGACAAGTTGAAGAACACGGTCACCGGCGACAGCAGCAGTGGCCGGATCATGGGTAATTCTGGCAAAATTCCGGCGACTCCGAAACTTCAATTCTAAGTTATTCCTCCCGTTCTTCTTGGCTTCTCTTGGTATATATAGATTCTAGGGAGCCTTGTGAGTCTTCTAAACCTAATAGAACTCTTTAAAACACATCCAAATCCTCCCAAATCCGAATAAAAGTATAACTCCCTTTTTCCGGCGAAACTCGGATTTGGGGCTATTTTTCCGGCGTAAACCTCTAATTCTTCACGTGTTTAATCTTGTATGGACCTCTAGTATATTGTTATCAATTTGGGAGCAAAATATTCCAAAAATTTCATGAATCAAAGTGTACAGTTGCATTCCGTCCGATCCCGTGACTGGCTTGACTTGGTCAACTCGGGTTGACCGATTTGACTCGGGTTTGACCCGATTTTGACCGAGTTGACTCGAGGGTACCCCTTATCCACTTCTAGGGTGCCAAACAACACTTGTCCTTGGGTGCCTTTATCACTTTTTAAGCAAAATTTTCCACAAATCTTTATACTTCAAATGTACCTACAAAAGCATAAAAACGCGTAATATTTGCAAAATCGAATACTAACTTAATAGAAACTAAGGTGCAAACTAGACACTAAAATGTGTCTATCAAATACCCCCAAACTTACTATTTTGCTAGTCCTCGAGCAAACTACTCTAAAAATAAAGTAAAAAATCCTAACTCACTTTCGCAGGAATCGCGACTACATTTAGCATATGCAGTAAGCCGTTAAACCCCTAGGTGTCCCTAGTGGACGAGTTTTGTCTCGT
>JAJJMC010003309.1:0-33280 GCA_023531435.1 Papaver californicum
AGATCTAGAACTTCTTATATGGTTGGAGTGAAGTACCAGTCGAGAACGCAGCCTTATGCGTTAGGTTTACTTCTTGCCCCGAGGATCTTCTGGTTGGACCCGTTGCACACTAGATGCGTCAGAATGGTTTCACTTCTTTGTAACAGTGTCATGCTTGTCCGTATTTAAGCAAACCAACATGTTTTTTAGAGCATTGAGACATGTCAAACAAACCTCATAATTAATAAGGGAAAAAGCCCTGCATCCACTCCTGAACTATAATGGTAGACACCTTTGCTGTGCCGCTACCAACTAGCCAATTCTTTGTTTCAAAGGTCAGAGGTCGTGTTCCTCTATCCATTTCTGATACTTTTCAAATTTTGATTTGGTAATTATCTCAGTCCGTACTCCTTAACATTGTCAATTTACCATCTACAGTCGCATCCATGTGCAACTCGGCCACAGTTATACTCTGTGTTAAGAAACTGAGGTTGTAAAGATTTAAGGCATTGCGATTTTCCCCTTGCACATCCATCTGCTCCAAACTTTACTCTATTTTGTTTGAGTTACCTATCGAGTTTTCGAAGCAAATCGTTTTTTCTTTTAATTAATTTCAGTTCCCCGCATTTATTCTGAATACTATCAGATGGATCGAATGGGTCAAAAAGATCCTGTTTTAGAGGAGGAGGTGAAATACCGCTATAACACGGTCATCGTGCATTACAGAAAGTCATTTATGCAAGACAACGCTCAAAGGTATAGAGTGATGTTTAAATTTTGTTTGACTGTAGTTAGCTGCTTTTATTTGTCAAAATTACCGCGCTTAATTATGAGTACTTGGTTTTGACATTGAGGGTCTTTTGTGTGAATAGATATAATCTCAAATAGGTTACAATTGTAATTTCAAAGTAACATGCAACATTCGATATGCCTCTTAATATTGAAGTTTGATGGGGGCGCAATTTTGTTAGCACATATGTTTTCCTTTAAATGATAGCAATATCTTATTACTCAGCATAGTCAAAATGATGTGAACACTTCCATAATTCTCGTGAGGAGTGAAAACTAAAGATTAAACAACCATAAAAAAAACAATCTTTTAGGCCACGGACATACATTCTGCAGCATGCGTTGTTGCACTCGCGAGTAACTTGGCAAGTCAATGATCTTATGTTTTTAGGTGTTAAAAATATATATGGAGTGGCTTTTTTTTATTAAAATGGTCAATTTAACAAAGAAAGATATATGAGCCTTCCATTATACTCTGCTTCTAAAGCACTTATTATTGATTTTCTATTTGGTACATTACCATTTGTGGTAATGGCGAAATGGGTTTGAATCTCTAAGTGTCGTTCTTGTATTACATTTAGGCTATTTAGCCATTGTTAGACACTTTAGCAAAGAAGGGTTCTTTCTTAAATACATTGACTGTGATGCCAGACCAGATTTCTTGCGTAAAGTCTAACTGCCCAATACTACGTATTTCAGTTTTGTTGGATATAATTTTAGTTTCCTTCCTATCTTCAGGGGTGTGATAGAGATTTGTTTTTACTGTTTATTTTTTCTTCATTTTGTTGTTGAAGTACTGATTCTTTTTGTCATTATCCTTGGGTTTTAATCAATTTTGTGATTAAGCAAAATAAAATAATTTCTTCGGTATTATAGTTCAAACTTCAAAATAAGTATATTTCACTAATGTAGTTACTAGATTTTAACTGTGCTATGACTTGCCCGGTTCCCTCTCTCTTCATTGATAAAAACCCTCTTTTCTTTATCAACTGAAATCTTCTTCTTCTTTACCTATTTCGAGCCACTTCTGCAGCAATGCTACACGGTACACATACAGTGTTCAAATCCTAAAGAACAATTGAATCCTCTATATGCAACGTATGGATAATATATTCTTATACGGTTATACCATGATCAGTTCGTGAAAAGGTTGGCATCATTGTCCTCAGCGCCAAAGTCTCTTGACATAAGTTGTATATCCAAACAAAACAGATTATTGTGGCACCATTGGCTATGATGGTGATGATAAAATTTACCTTCATGCTTGCTAAGATATGTCTGTACAATTGATGATGTTTTATACTGCCTTAAGGAGAACGTAGGGATTTGAAGTTGTTTTTTTTTCAATTTTTGCGTTGGTATTGTTTGTGTCAAAAACCCCTTCATTCATTTCCTAATACCAGGAAATTGGAAGGCATTGATGATTTCTCCTCTGGCTATTTGTGTGCAGAGTTTCGACCCTGAGCTTTGAGCTAGAGGCGACTCTTAAATTGGCCAGATTTCTTTGCAGGTAACATTGTATGAATGGCTTTGTTTTGTCTTCTATTTCTACATATCGATGCTACAACTTTTATTACCATATGTTTTGACCTAAAGAATTTGTGATACTTTCTAAGGCCCTTGGAGTATTGAAGATAAATAAGTGAAGAACTAGTAAGAAACAAACCAAGTAAAACAAGAAAAAACAATAACAACATGCGCAATATCCATATCATTCTATTATGTTATCTAAATTACTTCTGATTATCACTATTTTGATTTTTGACAGACCTGAGCTAGCTAAGGAGGTGGTAGAGTTGTTAATGACCGCTGCAGATGGTGCAAATTCCTTGATTGATTCCAGTGACCGACTTATATTGTATGTTGAAATAGCTCGTTTGTTTGGGACACTTGGTTATCAGCGCAAAGCTGCATTCTTCTCAAGGCAGGTTGCTCAGCTGTATTTGCAACAAGATGATTGCTTAGCTGCTATGAGTGCCATGCAAGTGTTGGCAATTACAACAAAAGCGTACCGTGTCGAAAGCAGAGCAAATAGCTCAAAGTCACCTCCTCTGTCTAATGTGAGTTCATGTGAACCTTTCCTTCTTGTTAACATCTACTGCCCACATGATCTTTCCAATTTTAATACGGAAAGATGACTAATATTATGTCTAACGTCGTTAATAAATCTACTTATTTTTCCGTGCTTCATTTGCACACTCCTCGAGGCCTATCCTTTCTTTTTCTTAGAATGCATGTTTTGTTGGAGAAATTTTCAAAGAAGAAAACAATAGAAGAAGACACTTACTTTCATGTATTTAAGAGTTCACCCCTAGACGTCCAAAAAAAAAGAGTTCATCCCTTAATAGATTACTCTGGCCATATCCTTAGCAAAAGTCGGGGGTTCAGGGCCAGCCCTGTAGCCTATTGGTGCTACTGATAACACACACCAAATTCTTTATTGTAGGGCGCGTTAGTTTGAACTTCACATCTGTTGAAAGGGTAGATAGCAAAAGTGCCAAAAACTAAGTCCACCAATAAACAAGCATATGTTTTCTCTCTTTCCTTTTTTCTGTTTTTTTTTTTTTGGATTTCAATGGAACACTAGTTTTAATTATGTTTATTTCTGTCTTCTTATTGGAAGGAAATTAGGTTGAATCCTATTGACAATGGAAAAGTGCACCCGCAGTCTGTAGTCTCGCTGTTTGAATCACAATGGAGCACCCTGCAGATGGTTGTACTGAAAGAAATACTACTTTCTTCTATACGTGCTGGAGATCCTCTAGCTGCATGGAGTGCGGCAGCTCGTTTGCTTAGATCATATTACCCTCTCATTACGCCTGCAGGGCAGAGTGGCCTTGCTAGCGCCCTTTCTAGTTCTGCAGATAGGCTACCATCAGGAACTCGCTGTGCAGATCCTGCCCTACCTTTCATAAGGTATCTTCTGTCACCTTATTTTATTACTCCAGAAAACAATAGGAGTTCATATGTTCCTTTTATCTCATACAGAGAATGACATATCTGCAATTGGGTTTTAGGTTTTCCATATATTCACGAACTGTCTAGGCTAGAGAGCTTAACAACCAAAATGCTTATCATTGATACCATCATTGCCTATATAATGTAATCTCATATCTAGTAATGGAGCTCAATGAGATTTATAGCATATAGCTATTGTAATGGAGCTCCAGTGAGCCTATGTGGCATCTTAGTGCTCTTAAGTCTTACCATCTTTTCATAATATAAAGTGTGCCATGGCTAACCTCTTCTAGTGTGTGCCACCTTTTCCTCGATGCAACAAACGTAAATAGGATTTAATAATCAGGCCGATACATTCTTATAATTTCTTTCAAGTCAAGTTAACTCGCTAGGTATAGTTATTCACCTTTTGGTAAACATGGGAACTTTAATCAATTTCTTAGTTTGGGTAGAAGATTTCAATCAGTTTTAGAGATGTGGCCTGTCAAAATTTTAAAAAATATATCAACACAAAGACATAAAAAAAGAGAAACTAGGAAACATTTGATTTTGGAAGTTTAGAAGAGGGGTTAAGCAAGGGGGTGAGATTTTATTGCGGTAGGTGATGATGTAAACAACCACTTTTAAGAAAAACTGTGAGGCTTCAGATAAGAGCTCCACATCGTCACCTAGCAACTCCATCAGTAGTTGACTGAACTGGTTCTGTGAGTGTGTGTTGCAAATGAGATAATCCACTCTAATGGTTGATTCAATGTATGAGGATATTCTTTTAAGGGGAAGGATCCGTTGACATAGTTAGAATGATATTATCTTGATATTTTGGCGTCATTATTCTTATAAAACCCAAACAGAAATGAAATTGAAACTAATTTTTTGGTTACATGTTCTTCTTATAAACCTATACATTCCTACCAATAATGAACGCATTCGGAGATACGAAACCTCACCATCCACAAAGTTTAGTTTCAACCGTTAGTCTTCAACGAATGATTTTCAAAGTGGTAGATGGTGGTCTTATACGTCTCGGAATACGCTCATTTTTCGTAGGAATGTAGAGACTTATAAGAAGAACACTAACCAAAAAATTAGCTTCAAATTCATTTCCATAGGGTTTTATAAGAAAAATGACGCCAAAATGTCAAGATAATTATGTAGGCTATCCTTGCCAAAAATGAGACCATCCTATGACTTTTAGCCTCATTAAACCTTGTTATTGAAGGGAATCCACTATTAAGTTTAAGCAAATGTGAGAGGTTCTTGTTGGCATTAGAAATTTAGAATGATGGGGTTTTAGGCTAGGGTGATGATCTACCTGGTGAGCAGAAAATCCTTGCCTAAAACCAGCCTTTAGATAGTCTCCGTCTGGGCCAAGCATATATGTTGGTGAACTGCACCTCTTCCCTATATGTATATGGTTCTTCTACTTTGCTAGTGGAGTTAGTTAACTAAGTTGGCTTGTTTCCAGGGAATAGAAATATTTCCTCTGTTAGTTTTCTTCCCTTCTCCTGCATCAAGAAAGATATATGAGAACTCTTCATGAATATGTTAGACATATTTATGTTGTGAAGCGAAGAATCTGAATGCTCACTCCAAATTAGCTATAGGAATTGGTAATACTAATGTTTGTGTTTGATTGCTTCAAGGTTACATTCATTTCCTCTCCATCCTTCCCAAATGGATATTGTAAAGCGCAATCAAGGAAAAGAAGAATGGTGGCTGGGTTCTGCTCCTTCTGGACCTTTCATTTACACACCATTTAGCAAAGGAGAGCCAATTGATAGCAGCAAGCAGGACGTGGTTTGGATAATAGGGGAACCCATTCAAGTGTTGGTTGAGTTGGCGAATCCTTGTGGTTTTGATTTGATCGTCGATAGCCTTTATCTTTCTGTCCACTCCGGAAATTTTGATGCTTTTCCCATAAGTGTGAGTCTTCCCCCCAATTCAGCAAAGGTGATCACTTTATCAGGGATTCCAACTGCAGCAGGCCCAGTGGCGATTCCTGGCTGCATTATCCACTGTTTTGGTGTCATTACAGAACATCTTTTCAAGGATGTTGATAACTTGCTCCTTGGAGCAGCACAAGGGCTTGTGCTTTCTGACCCTTTCCGTTGCTGTGGCTCCCCGACTTTAAGAAATGTACCAATTCCAAATATTTCTGTGATACCTCCTTTACCTCTGCTTGTGTCTCATGTGGTTGGAGGTGATGGTGCAGCAATCTTGTATGAGGGTGAAATTCGTGATGTGTGGATTAGATTAGCAAATGCAGGAACAGTTCCAGTTGAACAAGCACACATTTCACTCTCAGGCAAAAATCAAGATGCTGTAATTTCTGTTGAATATGACATTTTGAAATCAGCCCTTCCAATAAAACCAGGTGAGGAAGTGACAATACCTGTGACTATAAAAGCCTGGCAACTTTGCATGGGGGATCCTGATCATGCTGCTGGCAAGAATACCTACGGAAGCAGGGTGCCAAGGGATGGAAGCAGTCCCATGTTGGTAATTCATTATGCAGGTTCGCTTTCCACCCTTTCCAATTGTTAGGAAATTTTTATATTTGCTTTTCCTGCCAGGGTCAATAGCAATCCCTGGGCCAATTAGAAGGATGTTTTCAATGTTTAACGTCATTCTGGTTTTCTTGCCAGGGCCACTTGCACTTCCTGGGGAAGCCTCGGCAGATGGGTCTGCTGTCCCCCCTGGTAGACGTTTGGTCGTGCCTTTGCGCATTTGTGTTTTGCAGGGCCTGTCTTCTGTAAAGGCTCGTTTGCTTTCAATGGAAATTCCTGCTCATGTCGGTGAAATGCTTCCAAAACCAGTTAATGTGGAGAAAAGTTTGAGTGAAGAACACGCTTTTCCTGGAAGTACGACTGATAGCTTGGTAAAGATTAATCCCTATAGGGGCAGTTGGGGTCTACGTCTTCTTGAACTGGAGTTGTCCAATCCAACTGATGTCGTATTCGAGATAAGCGTATCTGTCCAAGTGGAAAATCCAAGTAAAGAGGATAGCTTGACTTCTGTCGACCATGATGCTGCTGACTTTGGTTACCCCAAAACTAGAATTGACAGGGATTATTCTGCAAGAGTATTGATTCCATTGGAGCATTTTAAACTTCCCGTTCTTGATGGATCCTTTTTCTTAAAGGATTCTTCAAGTGTAGACGAAACATTTTGTAGCAGAAATTCAAGTTTTTCGGAGAAGAATATAAAGGCTGAACTAAATGCTTCCATCAAGAATTTGATTTCTAGAATAAAAGTCAAATGGCAATCTGGGCGAAACAGTTCGGGAGAATTGAATATTAAGGAAGCAATACAAGCAGCTCTGCAAACATCCGTCATGGATATACTGCTACCAGACCCGTTAACATTTGGATTCAGGCTGATTAAAAATGGTACTGTACCTGCCGAACATTTGGGTTCCCCTAAAGAACCCACCCTTGCACTTAACTTGAAAGGGTGCAGAGGCTCTATATTAGCTCACAACATGACTCCCATGGATATTCTTGTTCGTAACAACACAAGGGAATCGATTAGGATGAACCTAAGTGTTACTTGTAGAGATGTAGCTGGGGAGAACTGTATTGAAGGTGACAAAGCAACTGTCCTTTGGGCCGGTATGTTTTCTAACACATGTCTAATATCCTTGAATATCACACTATGCTCTCCTTTTAGTTTGTTAAAACAATCCTTGTTTTCATACTGTTTGATCTTGGGTTACACTCGAACCAATCCTGACTGTCTTTATACACTGGGAAGTCCCCACACATGTTCTTTTATTCCTTCCAATTATGGATTTTGAACGTCCTGAGTGTCTCTATACACTGGGAGTATTGCTCTTATCTTCGTTTATTCCTTCCAATTAAGGGTTTTGTCTGTTTTTACATTTGACAACCAACAATTATTATAAATTCATTTATCTTGAGAATCTTATAGGAGTTTTGAGTGGGATCAGCGTGGAAGTTCCGCCTCTTGAAGAAATCAAGCATTCCTTTTCGATGTATTTCCTTGTACCTGGTGAGTACACATTGCTGGCTGCTGCTGTGATTGATGATCCGAATGACATTCTCAGAGCCCGTGCTAAAACTTCTTCAGATGAACCCGTCTTTTGTCGTGGATCTCCTTTTCATCTGCTTGTCCTTGGCACTGCTTGATCCCCATAGTCATTGAGATCTTTTTTCCTTTTTTTCTTTTTTTTTGCTGTGGTGTTTTTTGCCATTATGGTTTGGGTGTCAGTTGTGCCCATTGAGAGCTTGTAAATGTAGAAGAAAGAAGGTCATCCATTCTGCCGGAGACATGTTTGAAAGCACCTCATTTAATAATTGTATTGGTGCGAATTTCTTAGAACTTCAGTATTTTCAGCAAGAAAATGTATAATTCATAGTGTTGTTCAGCGATTATCTGGCACTCTGGCTAGTTTTGGTCATCCCTCAGCTTTTCCTTAAGAAGGATTATAAGATGTTTTCTCGTTGCAAACTCTTGACTAGCAAAAAAAAAAGTATCAAAACTACGCGCTAGGTGCGGGTCGAACCTATGCTGTATCTTCTAGCTTACTGTGACTCTCCTTTACCCTGTTTCTGCTAGCTTACTGTGACTCTCCTTTACCCTGCTAAGATGGGGGACAAAAGTTACCCTGTTTCTGCTAGCTTACTGTGACTCTCCTTTACCCTGCTAAGATGGGGGACAAAAGTAATAGAAGTTCCTTTCCATGCTCTATCCACTGAGCTACAGGCGCTGGTGTGCGCTTACATATTTCACTTGAAACTATGAGGGTAATGACATTACAGACTCGTTCCATGAGACGCTGAAGATTTGTCCATAAAATAAGCAAAACAAGTAATAGTAGCCAGAAGTAGGAAATATTATCACTGTTAATAGCGCTGAAGTCATTCGGTTACGTCTGGCTTTACGAATCCAAAATTTCAAGGATACCGAACAAGAGCCAATTTCTTCAATTTGACAGGAATTATTAAGCAGTTGCTTCTCTGAGTCACTGACAGCTCGACTACGAGAAGAGAGAAGTCTGATGTAGTTCGTTAAACTGCGTGCACTTAGTGAAGTTATTACTTCTCTGATAACAGTGTCCCTCCACCAAAATTGGACACCTACTAACCTCCTACAAAGATCAGCTCAAGTATACATGAGTTGAGTAGTCTTCAAAGAGACTTGACAGGTATTTGTTGCTAGCTTTGAATGTCGATTTTTTTAATTCATCTACTCGTCAGCATTGACTAACTGATTCTTTGTAATGTAAAGCGACGCCAAAAGATTTAAGTAAGAAAAGAACTAAGCAAGCAAGAGATGACTTATATTATGTAGCTCAGGCAAAAGAGAAAAGGTACTTTTGCTGTAATTGAAGTAAAACTACGAATCTGATCTAAAAACTAAAGTTACAAGCATAAAACAATCTCTCAATTTATTCAGAAACAACAATGATAGATTTGCTTGAGAAAAATTTGGTGCGCGGAAGCTTTCCATTGCTGGTAGTTGAACAAATACCCCATACTAGCCATTGTAATCAGACTAAAGTAACCCCAAGGGGATGTGTCTTTGAGTCTTTCTATTGGATTCTCTTCTCTAACTTATATTGCTGGTAGTTGAACAAATACCCCATACTAGCCATTGTAATCAGACTAAAGTAACCCCAAGGGGATGTGTCTTTGAGTCTTTCTATTGGATTCTCTTCTCTAACTTATAGCAAGCCACTTCCTACCTGCAAAGAAGGAAAATGAGATAGAAGGTCAGGGGAAGCTTCGGATGTTCTGTAGTACCATTATACTTGCAACTTCCACTCAAAACTAGCCAAAAGAGACAAAAAGACTCGACAGGTATCTGTTGCGCCTTGGCTGGGTGGTACTGGATAAGCCATCATTTTTTGTGCCTGAGCACCGCAGCTCCCCTAATAGCATAAGAATATATTCTTGTAGCAAGATGAAACAATCACCTCTGATTACAGCTCATCTTTAACGGCGTCAAGCTCGACAGGCTCGGTAGACTCATCAGGCCTGACTGTTGTTTCCTTATTCTTCTCAATAAAGTCGATGATATCCTCTTTTGTTCTGCCCCCATCGTACTGCCATGCGTTGCCAGATGATGACTTAAAATACAAAGTCGGGTAACCTTTAACCACGAATTTATCAGCAGGGAAATCATTGGTAGTGGCATCCTATGAAGCAAATAATAAGAGAACAAGATTGTTAGCAAACCATTAGAATTTTTTTTTCAAAAAATTACAATTTAAATGTAATGCAAATTTTCTTACTAGTTAGCATAGTCAGGGAACACTACATTAGCAACTGATATGAATTTAGTACCAGTGAACAGGTTTAAAAAGAACTTACGAGCTTAGCAATAATTATATTGGGATCACTTTGGAATGATACAGCAACTTCCTCCAGGATTGGAGCTAATGTCTTGCAATGTCCACACCAAGGTGCATAAAACTTGAGCAGAACTGGAAAATAGTAAACATTAACATGCTATGAATGCTTCTATAACACACGATGGATAAGAAATTTGAGTGTTATGAATTATTAACAAAGTATGAGATATTCATTGTTAATTGAAGCACTCGCTTTTAATCATTAGAATAGAAACAAATACTGTAATTATTAGCAAGCTATTAAGTATCCATAAGCACACACCATTCTTTCCAGAATTGAAGAAAACATCTTCGACATTGTCTCCAACGACCACCTTGACTGGTTCATTGTTAACCTTTGGGATAGGCTCTGACTTTATGAACAGCTTCACATTGCCGTTCTGCTTGTCAAATGAGACAAGTTACAAATGGTCATGTTAAACACAAAAGGCAAGAAATGAACGATGAAAAAAAATAATCACCATGTATTCCTTAATCCAAGGTTCAATTTGATCTGCTTCCAACTTTTCTTTTAGATACTTCTGCTTATCAGTCGCTTGTACGATGATGAGAGGTACCTGGTCTGCTTTCAGGCCAAAATACTTCCCGTTCAAGAAAACACATAGAGTCCACATGTTAACACACTCAGTAATAGGTATATCAACATATATGACAAGTGGAATGAACAAGATATTAACTAACCTGGAGAGCACGTCCACTAGTTTCAAGATCACCCATTAGAAAGCTTAACCCCTTCCCTTTTTGGTGCTTGGCAACCTCTTGGAATTTTGATTTTATACCATCAGCAAGTTCACCACTGAAGTTGAGGAACAACATAACCTATCCATTTGTCGGCACCAATCATATAACATCAATTGCAAGAATTTTATCTGATTAGCACTCAATTAGAAAAGTAGCATACCTTGGCATTGGGGTTGTTAAAGAATTTGCTAACATATGGCTGGTTTTTAGGGTCACTGTCAAATTGAGTAACAAGAGGCACATTGGCTTCGCCAAGGAACTTCTCCAATGCATCCACATTAAAATCCTACAAGAATAACCCCAAATTAACTTCATAAGAAAAGAAGCAGTAAATCAAGCACATGAAAGGAAAATGTTAAATTGATTATGAATAAGATCCACCCAAGTACCTGAGAATCAACGAAAAGTTCGTCAAAAGGCTTCAAAAATCTAATTGTTGGCACACTCACATCACCTCCTTTTGGAAGAAACTTAGCATCTAATGTATGACCAAAATCATAGTCGGAACGGAACTTCTCAGCTAGACTTATGAAGTTGTCAAATTCCTCCCCAGAAAATTTTGGAAACACCCCAACCTTAAAAAGAATGCAAAAACATTAGGAATGCCGATCGAGTAGTGCCAATTGACCAAATGAAAGAGGTGAGAAAAGTATCTTACCACAAATACTTTGCTGTCACTGATGAGATTGCTAGCATCTTCTGCAGAATTGATTGCAGCTGATGCTGGGCCAACTTGTTTCTTCAAGTATTCAACTATACCGTCTGCTACTCTTGGACCCTTGTAGTCTGTTATATCCTTTCCTCCATTTCTTACAATCTTAAGAGTGGGGAAGCCACCAACATTAAATTCAGTTGCTAGTGCTTTGTTTGATTCTTCATTGGCGTCTACCTTTGCGAGAACAATTGGAGGGTCGTGACTGCTCAATAAAGCTGCAGATTTCTCGTACTGTAATAAAAACATAAAACCAAGGAGCAGATTTGTGTCAAGGAGCAGATTTGTGTCAAACCTTGAAAAAGATTGATCGTTTTTGTTGTTTCATTTTTGAAGGTTATTACCTCGGGAGCAAGACTTTTACAATGCCCACACCTGTCATGGATGTAAAGAAAGAAAACACATAATTAGAATCACATCAGAACTCAAAACTAATCCAGTACGTGAGGTTGTCATTAGGTCGTAATAAAATAAGATTTTGAACTCAAGTAAACTCAAGAATAGGGTTTAAACAAGAAGAAAGCTTACCAAGGAGCGTAGAATTCAAGGACAATGAAGTCATGTTTCTTGATGGTGTCATGAAAGTTGGTGTGATCAAGAGTCAAAACAGATTCTACAACTTTAGCACCACCTTCTTCTTCAGTAGCAGAGATTAATCTTGGTGATGATGAGATACATAAAAATAAAGCTAATAACACACTCAGAAACTTCATTTTTACTGCTATGCTAAGTAGACAACAACCAGTTGCAAGTGAGATTTATATAGTGGAGTCAGAGTCAGAGTCCGAGTGAGAAAATAACAAAGGGTAGAGACTGGAGAGTAATGTTATAACGGGAAATACCGTTCTGGTAATACCCCAAAAACGCCGTTATAGGGTTATAACGGCCAATTACTGTAATCACCTGAATTTGTCACTATCGCGACTCGCGAGGACTCAAAGGGCTCATTTTCCCCATGTGATCACTGCACGACGCATTGATTTAAAAAATTAATTGTCTGTCAATAAACTGAGATCTAATCAGATTGCTAGTTTATACGCGTCCTCGCCTCGAGGACGTCAAAGCTTTCGTGGATCACATGTATCAATTAAAAATGCATCAACAAAAATCAAAAACAAGGACAAAATATCAAAAAAATCAATGGCATACCTAAATTTTTGGATATATGCTGGGCTCATGTACCTCGTTTCTCGAAAATACAATTATACAAAAATGAAGATCCGTTTTTGGAGCTGCCGTTCTGGGCTAACAGCATATGCCTCCGAGTATTTTACTCCAACTACTGATTGATGAGCTATTTACGATGGTGGGGAATATATGATTTCTATCTTGCAATTAAGTCCCCAGAGGACAAGGGTGTAAAGTAAATACAATATTTTTATAGATTTATTTTTTTACTAGAAAAAATGAGTCTATTAAAATTCAACAAAATTGCACAGATAGAAGGAACCCTGGTTGATGATTCAACCATTCCCCATTGAGATTGTGTCTTCTACAATGCCTGAATGCTTTATCAGCCTTAGCTAATGAGATAAATTTTCTACTAACATATTTAACAAACGAAAAGTTGAAATCGTTTGTGGCAGAAAGACAATCTTAAGTGATACTAAACCGGTTAATATGATAGTTATTATTCTTAAAATTACAAATGACATTTATTGATGCAGACTTCCGAAAGATTCATACTCTTTGCGCAATATAAAGCTTTAAAATTAGCTAGAATTTCAGCTTATTCGAGACTTCCAGCTAGATTAATGATTGTTCTGCACCCCGCCAATCTGGACCATCTGGTTAGAGCCTTAAACAAAGGAAGCATCATAGTATAACAACAAACATTTATTAGGAAGTTTTTTTTCTTTCTCGTAAGTGAATATCTAGCATATTTAGTGGCAGAGATTGCGTATTATTCTCAGCTGTTGAAGTAACTAGAGTTTCATTTGGTGATTTAATAGCAAGTCTTGCAGTGGTGTGGGGATTTAGGCTTTTTCTTGAAAAATCTTAAAGCAATTGATTCTCCAAATAGCCCAAGCAGTTGTAAGAACAGTACACAAGAGCTTATTATCCTGACCATTTCGGAATCCATTGTTGGATAGTGATGATAGAATCGGAGTCCTGAAGGACTTGATTGCCACTGGGAAAAAGTAATCTAGACAGCTCTAACAAAGGAAAATTGTAGCACTATGTGCTCATGAGAACTTCCATCACACATGCTGTAAGTCCTAAATGTGTATATAACTAGACAACTTAGTTTTAACAGGAAGTATAATTTTAAAGATTTTCCACATGAAAAGTTGGATTTTAAGCAAAACATGATAATGCCTAAACTTCTTATACACCGTGTTAAGTGGTTGAACACCATGAAGGCGAAGTAAAAAAGGAAAGCACTAGATTTTCTTCCCAATGTTTGATATCAGTATCTACATATGGATTCAACAACATTATAGTTCGGATTAGGATAAGCAATGCACAAGGGTTGTGAGGCATTACTAATCCAGATATCAGAAAATGCATTTAATTATGATCATTTTTCACTTCCCAAACAGAATTGTTTTTAATAACATCTTGATCAGAACGAATGCTTATCCAGACCCATGATGAAGTGTTTTTAACTTCTGGATGGTGGTGTGGATGACAATTTTTGAAGTAATTATACTTCATAATGGTTACCAAATTATTTGGAGAATGAATAAGATTCCAGTATGCCTTAGCCAAAAGTACAAAATTCAAATGTTTTAAATTCTCAACGCCAAGACCACCTTACATCTTATGGGAATCGATCTTTCCCCATTGCTTGAATAAATTCCATCATGGAATTTTTTACCCCATCAAAAATTTCTTTGAGCCTCCTTCATCTTATAAATAACATTATCTGGAATAAAAAATATATTCATATGGTATATGAGGCTGGTGTTAAGAACATGGTTGACAAGCACAAATCTACCAGCTTGGGTAAGCTATTTTTCTTTCCGTCTAGCAAATTTCTTGTCAAATTAATTAACTAAATGGCCAAAAACCTCATTTTAGACCTACTAATGAAGAGAGATATAGCTACGTATTTCTCATTCAAGGGTACCTGTTTAATACTCAGTGATCTAATGAGAGGCACACAAAAGTCTAGATGTACATTTTTACTAAAGAAACAACCAGATTTTTGAAAATTAATGACTTCACCAACAAAATATTGATTAATGATTGTCATGAGGTTTCAGCTTCATTGTGAAAGGCTTTGCTAAAATGAGAAAGTCATCATCCAAGAGGTGAGACATCCTATGAGCCTCTTCGTTCATTTTAATATCATATATGACATGATTAAACTCAGCATGCAAGATATCTAGAAAATGACTCCATGCAAATAATGAAGAGATACGACGACATAAGGTCACATTTTCTAAGGTCCCTACTGGGTAAATAAGAAGCAGATGGAGAGCCATTGAGCATAATTGAAATGTTAGTGGTGTTAATACATTGATAATTCAACTCACACCACTCACTAGAAAAGCCAAAAATTTGAAGGACATCAATCAAGAATGACCATTCTATCTTATCAAAAGCTTTGTACATGTCTAGTTTAATACCCATCAAACCACATCTATCCTTTTTCCTTTTCATTGTATGAACCAACCAATGAAAAATCACCACATTATCCTGCATATGTCCAATATGAGCATAAACAACTTGAAATGGTAAGACGATCTTGTTGTGTAATGGTTTCACTCTATTACTAATGATATTGGAGTTGATTTTATAAATAGTGTTACATAAGGAAATATGTTCGAAATCAGAAGGTACAGATGATTTATTACTTTTGGGAATAAGAGAAAGAAACATTTGATTCATTTTTTAAAGGAAATGTTTGGTTTCAAAGAAATTTTTAACTATATTCCAAACATCATTTTGCAATAGCTCTATATTCTGGTTGTAGAATCCTGATGCAAAGCCATCAGTGCTAGGAGAAGTCCATGGAGCTTAATAGTTTCACTTATTTCTAAAAGAATAATGGGACTCAACATTTTATCACCGTTCACATTAGAATTACAAGGATTAATGCAATTAAGGAAATCCCTATTTTGAATAAGATTGGTGGTAGTAGGAATTTTACTAACGTGAGTAATTAGCGGGTCTTCCAATTGAGTCATGTCGTAAGACCATTGCCTATTACTCAATTTCAGAGAAAATACGATTTTAGTGCTTTTTTTTTTATTCACATAAATATGATAAATATTGGTATTTTTATTTATAACTTTTAATGTAATCTTCTCTAAATTTTTGGGCATAAAAATTCTCTTGAATTTTTTTCTTCCAATGTTCGGGGTCATGTTCAACACGTTTAATAGTCTCAATCTTCTGAGTTGAAAAGGGTTGTGAATTTATATTTTGAAGCTGATTACTAAGATCATTCACCTTATGATCAATGTTACCAAAATGGTGAATATTCCGGTCTTTTAGAGTATACTTGACATTTTTTTAACTAATTGTAAGCTTAAAAGAAAGTTAAATTTCAAATAAGATACTTGATAATTTTTGAATTAGAGTTGATTACTATGATACTTCAATTTTTGAAGTAGTCTTTTAGAGCATACTTGGCATATCAAAATGGCATGCGACTGATTGACTCCTTCAATCAGAAAAAGAATGTTTTAAATATCCCTAGATTTCAGGCGCCAAATCTGTTAGAATTTCAAATGGGATAGAGAGCTTAAATGGATCGACCCAAGCTAATATGTTGATTGGACTCTAAATCTGATTCGGCCCAGCAAAATTAAAATCGGAGTATGTTTTAAAATCTGCTTAAAGGTCTTTTTTACCAGTTGGAAGAATTCTAGCGAGTGCAAAAATGAATGATAAATGAGGAGGTGGACGAGGAAATGTTAAACCCACCGTCCATATCTTGTCAAGGCTTCAGATTTATCATGAAGTGCATAATTACAAAGTTGGTGGACTAGGAGATGTTGATCTCACTAATAGTAATGTGCAAGCATTGAGCAATGGCATGACTGTGGCTTCTAGTCTTTGTAAGGAAGTTGTTGGGTGAGGAGATGGAGAAACCAACCTTCTTAAAGGATTATGATAAGCCAATGTATGTTTGAATTCTCCTAGTACTGGAGATGGTGGAAGAGGAGACGTTAAACCCGCCTCTCATAAGATGGGTTTTTTTGTCAGGTAAAAGTGTTTCGTGATAGGTACATTATTTGCATTATTTGGATACTCTAATTCTTTACTTTCTTATTAGTTTTCATATCATTATGCCTTTATTTTGTTTGTTTATGAGTTTTTTAGGAGTTTTGAAGTGTATTCAACCAAAGAAGAAGAAAGGAGTTCATTACGACACGAAATGAACAAGGAAGTTAAGTTCTGCCAATGGAGAAGGGCCAAAGACCGAATTCAACTTATTCAAATCCAGAAGTTCTTAATACCATTTTTAATAGAACGAGAATACGAAGCCAACGCAAAAAGAATGAGGTCATTCGGAGTTCGTATGAGGAAGTTATGAGCAAAACAACCGAAAGAAAATAGTGAAATGCTCAACATCATGATCGGGAGATAACAAGGGAAAGTTATTTACCGATTATAGGCAGTTTCGGGTACAGGAAAACTTCGTTTTTGAGCTCCAGAAATCGGTAGATAACACGGAAATCGAATCTACCGATTATGGCAAGTTATCTACCGATTACTGATAATTATCTACCGATTATGACAAGTTTTGGACATAGGAAAGTCATATTTTGAGCCCTTATTCTCGGTAGATAAGGAGGGTGTCTTGCCTATTGATTATGACTCGACGGAAGCCACTTCTAAGACACGTTTTTGACTTCCAAATCAAGGTATCATGGTCCGATTAGGACTCTAACACCTAGATACGTTGAATACTATATAAGAATACTTCCATAACCCTAAGAAGAGATTTTGGACACTTTTGACACTTGAAAATACAAGGAGAACAAGAAGCTAGGGCTTGGAGTTGGGATTGAAGATCACGATTTTTAGGGTTTGCTTTACTTGTTTTCTTTATTATTTTATTATTTTCCATGGATTTTGAGAAACCCATGATGAACTACACCTTTCTTATTGGTTAGAGATGTAGTCATAAGTTGGAAAAGATGTTTATTAATTGAATTATTCATTCTCATATGTTCATAATCTCTTCAATATCGCTTATGTTCTACGTTTATAACGCCTTGTATGATGAATTGCTTGTTTTTTTAAGTCGCGAATTAGATGAGCATGCATTGACATCTATAACTAAACTAGGTTTGAGATCCGTAATTGTCGAAAGATTCTTGTTACAAGTAGCATAAAATAATTGTTAATGACGGGATGTTACCATGCAATTATATGTAGAAGCGTGACCTAGGTTAAATCCGTCTGGCTCTTGCGCCGGATTTCTTAGAATAACCTCAACTCACAAAGACCATTGCTTTCATTGGGTTAAACTTGAGTGGCTTTTGCGCCCAGTTATTCGTTGAAAAGGATTCAAAGAGTGGCTCTTGCGCCTTTGATGATAATAGGAGTTTTGCCGGAGTAAGCCTGTGATAAGATGCTTTAGGGTTATTGATATTGAGAGTGCATGAATTTTGAGTATGATTTAGTTGATAACATGTTGGAAGATGGAAGCTGAACTCTCTAACCAGTGTTTCTTTATCTTTGATATTCGCTTTAATCTATTTGTTTTAGTATAATTTAGTTATAATCACAACCAAAACCCCCCTGTTTATATAAGTAATCGAAAGTAATTAACAACACCTGCCTTTCTGTGGGAACAAACTTGTTATTATTATTATAATCTAATCTATATTAGCGAAGTAAGAACTTGAATTAATTTTGCTTGGCTGACAACCGACCAAATTTTGGCGCCGCTGCCGAGGCATAGCGGATTGTTATTTGTTTTTGTTTTCTTTTTTTAGTTTTCTTTTTATTTTTATTTCTAATTTTTTTTTTCTAACCTAGTTTTGAGAATCTTGTTTCAGGTACTTATATTCCATGTATGGTGCACGAGATCAAACTTATAATGGTAATCAATTTGGTTTTCAATCTCAACCCTATGACAATTTCCAACCATACGGGGAGTATAATCACAGCCAATCCTTTTGTTATGACCAATATTCCACGTACCCTTTTAATTATTCTCATACATGCCAATCTCCTTTTAGTAGGTATGTAAGTAAACAATTACAAGGAGGGGAGGATAATTATGTTTGTGATGGTTTATCTAAATCTAATCTTGATCGTTATTATGATCATTCACCTATTCAACGGGACGAGATAAGGTTTAGAAACTCTACCACAAGTAATGGTGTAAGACTACTAAGTTTGAGAGTACTTGATAGAAGGTTTGAGCAATTGATAGATGAAGGGGAATCATGTGCAGAAATTTTAGAAGAAAAAAGAGTTTTGAGAAAGAAACGTGAGCGACGTTATTCTATGGGATACGATGATGATTTTGAACCTTTCGAAAATCCTTACACCAGTGATGACGTTATTCCAACTCCGAATCTGATTTTTGATGATAATTTTGTAGTTAACTCAATTATTGATCTTAATAATGATCATTCACCCGTTGAAAGGGAAGAGTCGTGTGCAAGAAATTCTACTATAGTTAATAGTAGAAGGCCTGTGAATATCAGAAAACTTACTCAGAAACTATATAAGTTGGAAGATGACAGAGCCCCGGAAGAGCTTCTCGAAGAAATTAGTAAGACCATTCGTATGGAATTTAAACGACGTTCTGATAAAGGTTGGGAAACCGATAAAAATTCTGATTACGGTGAGTCTGAAAATGAAGAGGAGTATGTTGAGAATGAAACCGAATTGAGCAATAGTGTGCAAGACCCAATTGAACTTGCCGAGGATGATATTGATAATGTTGATGCCAAGATTCTTGTTGAGGCAGAAACTAATGAAGAACAGTTAGAAAGTTTGATAGAGGACCACAATACACAAGAGGTAAGGGATTCATTATAAATTTTTAAAAAAGATAAGGATCCCATAATTCAAGAGACTTTAGAAGGTTTGACTGAACCTTTGCTTATTGATCCTTTTCCTTTACCTCGTTTTGGCTTGAATGTATGTGCTTCAGAAGTAATGTTGAGTGACTTTGCTTCTAAATATCCGTTGTTGGAAATATTTGATTCTCATACTATGCAGGTTAGCAAAGAGGAGTCTATAAAAGTTCCCGAATTCAATGTTCTTTATTCACTTCCGAGTGTAGAAAAGACTAAGTGTGGGGGAAACATCTATCGAATGATAACTTCACTATTATTTTCTTGTACTAATGTTTGTGTGAAGTTAATATTTATAATGCAGATTGTTCTATGGGTGGATCCCCAAATTTTCAGATTGTTGGTCTATGGGCGACCAGACAGTCATTCTGACGACGTTAAACCAAACGCTAAATGGGAGGCAACCCATTGGTTTTGTATTTCTATCTTTATCTTTTGATTTTTATTAGTTTTTCATATCATGTTAGGATTTCCCATCTTGATTTTACATTGGAGGAATCAATTTACATTGAGGACAATGTAAAGTTTAAGTGTGGGGGAGTAACTAAGCATATAAAATTTTTAGTATTTGCTTTTGTAGGTAGAATTTTTAAACTTTTTTACATATATGTATGAAAACATTCAACTTTTATAGATTTTAGAGTCACTTAGTATACTTTAAGCTACGTTTACATACGGAGTTCTAACCGAAATAACTGAACTTAGAAATTTAGAGAACTATATTCGGAGTGCTTAGTTGTTGAGAGGCTAGAACTGACAAAAATGGACTTAATTTGCCGGTAAAGAGTTTAGTATTAGAGTTGTTGATCATTCAATACCCATGAGTGAGGCACCAAACCTTCAATTGTCCGTTTAGAGTGTTTCATCTGTGCAAATTTCGGGTAGAATGATGAACTACCTAACCTCGCACCAATTTCAGCACTACTTTTTGATTTAGTACTATTTTTGATCTCTTGAGTGCTATTTCTATCAATCATGAGGGTGCCATCAGAATTGCTAACTCTATCTTGTAGTCTTGTTTGCAGTTGGCACCATTCTTTCGACAACCACAGGTCCATAGAAACATATCATCTTCAACAAACAGAACATCAAAAATTTGAAGGAAAGTTGAAGACAATCAAGGTTTACAAGCAACCGTTCAAGAAAGAGCAAATTTCATATTCAAGTAAAGCAACAATACAATTAGCAGAATTATATATACATGTTGAAGACTTATGTACAAAAGTGAAAGAAATAAAAAAATGTGAGTTAGTGAAGTTCATGATATCGAGGCAATACAAGTTGTGAAGAATCAAGTGGTAAATTCTTTATCCCACGGCCGTAGTAGTTTCATCATTTTATCACTTTATATTTTGAAGTCATTCTCATAAAAAAATGATTATAATTGTTTTAGTGTATATTTTCTTTTGTATTCAATCAATAAGGACGCGGGGAAGAAGAAATCTATAGAGAAGTTTCAAGCAACAAGAAATTGAGGAAAAAAGTTACAAATTATCAAGGTTCTACGAAGTTCAAAAGTTCATCATCAACAGTTGAAGACCGAAGATGTTTCTATTGGATGCTGTGAGAGTGGTGCTGATTGCCGATCGGGTGAGAAGGTAAGTAAGCATTCCCATCCTCGCATAGTGGTTGATTTCCTTTATTATAGGTCACTAGAAAAACAAAAAGGAGTTCTTTTTCGTCCCACGTTCTATGGAATAACATCTTCATATGATTCGGAAGGTTACCTTTCTTTCCTACCATTCAATGTGTGCACGATTTCTATCTTCACTCTTGCCTGCACATATGTGAGAACCATAAAGTGCGTCTTTTGAGTGTCAAATTCATAAAACCCTATTGGTGAGGCTGAAACATTTGGTCGCCCTCGAACCTAGATTCTTTTATATGGTGGTTTTCTCCTAACTCAAGGGTTAAGCATGAGAATAATGTTCTATATACTTCTAACTTCTTATTGTTAATGTGCAGAAACTTTATGTCTTCGTATCTCTTTGGATGCAGGTCTCTGGAATATTTGAAAGTTAGAACTTAGGTTTTGTGGGTATACCTCTTGTAAACCCTCACGAGACTATAACTCGTCCACTAGGGACACCTAGGGGTTTAAAGTCTTGTTACACATGCTAAGTATAACCGTATCCTCAACGAAATGTAGTGTTGTAGTTTAGGTTAGTTTAGATTTATAGTTTGCTCGAGGACTAGCAAAAGGCAAGTGTGGGGGAATTGATAGGTGCATTATTTGTATTATTTGGATACTCTAATTCATTGATTTCTTGTTAGTTTTCATATTATTATGCTTTTATTTTGTTTGTTTATGATTTTCTTAGGAGTTTTGAAGTGTGTTCAACCAAAGAAGAAGAAAGGAGTTCATTACGACACGAAATGAACAAGGAAGTTAAGTTCTGCCGATGGAGAAGGGACAAATACCGAATTCAACTCATTCAAATCCATGAGTTCTTAATACCATTTTGAATAGAACGAGAATACGAAGCCAACGCAAAAAGAATGAGGTCATTTGGAGTACGTATGAGGAAGTTATGAGCAAAACAGCCGAAAGAAAATAATGAAACACTCAGCATCACAATCGGGATATAACAAGGGAAAATAACCTACCGATTATAAGCAGTTTCGGGTACAGGAAAACTTCGTTTTTAAGCTCTAAAAATCAGTAGTTAACACGGAAATCGAGTCTACCGATTATGGCAAATTATCTACCAATTATGGATAATTATCTACCGATTATGACTCGACGGAAGCCACTTCTAAGACACGTTTTGACTTCCAAATCAAGGTATCATGGTCCCATTAGGACTCTAACACCTAGATATGTTGAATACTATATAAGAAGTCTTCCATAACCCTAAGAAGAGATTTTGGACACCTTTGACACTTGAAATACAAGGAGAACAAGAAGCTAGGGCTTGGAGTTGGGATTGAAGATCACGATTTCTAGGATTTGCTTTACTTGTTTTCTTTATTATTTTCCATGGATTTTGAGAAACCCATGATGAACTAAACCTTTCTTATTGGTTAGAGATGTAGTCCTAAGTTGGAAAACATGTTTATTAATTGAAGTATTCATTCTCATATGTTCATAATCTCTTCAATATCGCTTATGTTCTACCGTTTATAACGCCTTGTATGATGGATTGCTTGTTTGTTTAAGTCGCGAATTAGATGAGCATGCATTGACATCAATAGTTAAACTAGGTTTGAGATCCGGAATTGTCGAAAGATCATTGTTACAAGTAGCATAACATAATTGTTAATGACGGGATGTTACCATGCAATTATGTGTAGAAGCGTGACCTAGGTTAAATCCGTCTGGATCTTACGCCGGATTGCTTAGAATAACCTCAACTCACACAGACCATTGATTTTATTGGGTTAAACTTGAGTGGCTTTTGCGCCCAGTTATTCGTTGAAAAGGATTCAAAGAGTGGCTCTTGCGCCTTTGATGATAATAGGAGTAAGCCTGCGATAGGATGCTTTAGGGTTATTGATATTGAGAGCGCATGGATATTGAGTATGATTTAGTTGATAACATGTTGGAAGATGGAATATGAACTCTCTAACCAGTGTTTCTTTATCTCTGATATTCGCTTTAATCTATTTGTTTTAGTATCATTTAGTTATAATCACAACCAAAACCTTACCTGCCTCTCTGTGGGAATGAACTTGTTATTATTATTATACTTTAATCTATATTAATGAAGTAAAAACTTGAATTAATTTTGCTTGGCTGGCAACCGACCATTTCCTTATATATAAAATGTCGAAGAAGAGATGGGGATTCCACAATTCCCAATATGTATGCGTATACACATGCACAAGTAGTTTTGTCAGATAAGTAGAGATGAATGTCACCTCACTTTTTGTGTCTGACACACAAACCACGCAAGTGACTGATTCTTATGTTGTCTTCTTCTGTTGTCAGTGAGAGGAATTTACCTCTGGATATTTATGAAGAGATTATTGACATAGTGAATCCTGGAGATGATATTATCTCTTCCAAGCCGATACAAACTTTTTCTACTAGAAATCATTTTATCTGTGGTTGAAAATCAAATTATCATCAAGCTTGAGGATATTCATAATTGTAAGATATACTCAAATGAGGTAATTTTTTTTACTGCGGAGCTAGTTTTTGAACTTTGTAGTAAGCTAGAGGGTTTACAAAGGGAAGATGAAGTGGAATTAAGACTCATTATTGAAGAGATTCTATAAAATTATGAGGACATATATAATGCTCTAGCCGATGGAAATAAGGTTCTTGATAACTTTGATAATAGTTGCAGCTCAGAATCTAGCAATGTTGGGGACTCAATTGATGGTGCAGAAGTTAACTCAAGGGAGTTGGTGGTGATTAATGGGAACTAAAATTCTGAATTGGAATACGAGAGGCATTTAAGCAGATTGTTGTTAAGGATTTGATCAGTATTCATAAGTGTATTTCATACACTATTCAAAAATCAAAATTTATCAAGATGTCTAGGTGGTTTGTAAGACAAATGTGGTTTGATGTAAACTTTGACTAGATATGTGTCCATTCTCAAGGTGTCAGTGGCAACAATGAAGGTCAACTAATAATAGGACTGCAATATATTGGAATTTTAGATGAGAGGCTTGATGCAAATTCCATCTCCATTTCATTCAAAGTAAAACTCACTGGTTTAAATTTGTATTAACAAATGCATATTCTCCTTGTGAATACATTCAATGAAAAGTGTTCTGGAGGGATTTAGATGATATTAGTAGTTGGAATGTTGAAGATGGTGTGTAGTATGAGACATGAATGCCATTAGGTCATATGGGGAAAGAAATAAGGAAGGTGCAAACCCAAAAAATAAGAGATTTCTTGGTGATTTTAATGAAGAACAAGAGTTTATGGACTTACCTTTAAATGAAGGGTCTTATACTTGGACTAGTAAGCATGAGGACCCATTATTTTACAGACTGGACATATTATTGATTTGCCCTTATTTTGAATCTTATTTCAGGAGTGCAGCTTAAAATAGCTTTAACAAGGACTATTTGAGATCATAATATTCTCTTATTATATTTTATACAAGTCTTATTTTAAAGTGGAACATCATTGACTTCAACATGAATATTTCTATAGGGAGATGGAGAATTGGTGGAATATTATGAGTTTTTATGGCACTCCTAGATACACTTTTTTCTTCAGGAAATTGCAAAACTTGAATTTTTCTTAAGAACTTGGAGTAAATATACCTTTGGTGACATTAAGAAAAAGGAGAATGAGTTGACTGGCTTTATAAAAATGATGAATTTTCTGGAGGGATCATCTGCTCTTTCTAATCATCAACTTGTTGAGAGGATTCAAGTTGAAGTTTAGCTTAATGAGGAAAAGATTACATGATCTAGGATGATTATAGAAAGAGCTAGTAGAAAAGTCTTTAATAATTGTGACATAAACACACACTATTTTAATTCAATTGCTAATGCAAAAAAGAGAAGGAGTTGCATATCTAAAAATGAGATTTAAGAATGAGATTCTGCAATATTACACTCATCTATTTACTGCTACAAGCAATGTAAGTCCTAATTTTGATAAGCAGATTGATAGTCAATAATACATATAGCTAGAGAGACCATTTGAGGAAGATAAGGTATTTGGAGTTATCAAGATGTATGGTGCCAATAAAACACCAGGTCCAGATGGATTCACCTTTGAATTCTACAAATATTGTTGGAATATCATAAGGAAGATCTTTTATTAGCTATCAATGAATTCAATTTGAAACAAAAAGTGGATTGGAGACTAATCATGTCCCTCATAAAGCTTAATCCTAAAAAACAAGATTATGCAACTGGAAATATTTCAGGCCTTTGAGTTTGAATTTCAAATTTACTGGCTGAGAGGTTGAAAGTGGTAATGCCAGGTTTAGGGCTGCACATCGGGTCAGGTGGGTCGGGTTTGGCCCCACCCGCACCCGACCCGCCAGTTGACGGGTGACTGAAGTATTCACCCGCATCCAACCCATCGTAGGATGGGTCGGGTCGGGTGCGGGTCACCCGTCCAGATTCAATACAATTTTTTTCCGTGACTTGGCTGTTTTTTGATCTTCACGTGCGCCACCTGATAAACCATTTTAACCAACATTCGATCATCTTAAAATCTAAGTCCCAACATTCAAAATTATACAATAAAATTAAAGTTTTAATATTCTTAGATTGCAACCGAAATCAAAATCATCTAAGTTCAAGAACTGCGATTCTACGATATTTCCCAACTAGCAACAAAGTCATCTTAGTAGCAGCGCCAGCCAGGTCACCGAATAGGAATCAATCATCATCGAGAGAGAAACCAGCAGAGATTCAGAGACACACAGAAGTACAAAATTAACATAACAGAACGAGAGAAGACAGAACATAAGAGACTTTCTTTTCGTATCAAATCATCGACCAAGATGAAACAACCCTATCTAATCCAAGGGTCAGCAAATAAGGAATTTTCTGGCGGGTTGGACTGGTGGATTGGGTGAGAGAAGGTGTTACCCGTATCCGACCCGTCAGAAACCGGGCAAAAAATTATCACCCACATCCGATCCGTTTCTCGACAGATCGGATACGTGTCGGATCAAAACTGACGAGTGCGGATCGGATAGCGGATGCGGGTCGAGTATGTGCAGCCCTAGCCAGGTTTGATCTTTAATGCTCAAAGAGCTTTTATCGAAGAAAGGTAGAATTTGGATGACATTTAGTGGTAAAAAAAGAAGAAAGAATGCCTTTATAGTATACTAAAACAAAAAGACATGTATGCTTTGTAAGATTGATGTGAATGTAGCATTTGCCAATGTCAATTAGAATTTTGTATTTGCATTGTTTAGAAAAAATATTTTTGGTGGAAAATGGATGAAATAGATTCATTAGTGTGTCACTGATGCTCAATTTTTAGTTTTGGTTAATGGAGTGGCCACTAATAGGATTAAACCATCAAAGGGAATCATACAAGGTGATATCTTGTCATTTTTTTATTTATTTTGATGGTTAAAATCCAATTTAAACTGTTAAATGAAGCTGTTATCTAGCAAAGAATTGGTGGCTTTGCAAGTGGAGGTACCATTATTTCTCATTTACAATCTGCTGAAGATATAATTATTTTGTTAAATTCTTCCGAGGCTGAAGCTAGGGGACTTCATGTCATTTTGATTATTTTTGAAGTACTTATTGTTCTCAAACTGAATTTGTATAAAAGTGCAATGACTAACATAGGTACAAATGAAGTGGTAGGAAATTTAGCTTTGGAACTATGATGCAAGGTTGATTCACTTCATGTTTCTTATCTAGGCATTCCTATGGGTGCAACTAGAAGAAATCTTGTTGTTTGGGAAGTAATAATTGAAAGAATGCACAAAATCTAGCACATTGGAAAATAAAGTTCCTTAACAGAGCTAGAAGAGTAACACTGATTAAAATCTCATTGGAGAGTATTTCAGTTTATTTTGTTTCCCTTATGAATATGCGTGTTGCGGTTAAGAAAAGACTAAATAGGGTAATGAGAAAATTATTGTGGATGTGAAGATGAGGACAAAAAGAAAATGAGTTGGGTATCTTGGCAAAAGGTTTGTAGGTATAAGAAGAAAGGTGGACTGGGCATAGAAGTATGAGACTAGTGAATGGCATGGCATATATTAAACTGACAAGAAAGCATTGTAGAAGAAAATCGTTCGTGTGAGAAAACAAAAACTGAAGCAAATTACTTGTCAGATTATGGCAAGAACGGTGGCTTGATAAAATTTCTCTGGCGAAAAAATATCTAGGACTATTTATAATCAGTTTGCATAAGAATGCTTGTGTTACATATTTGAAGGTTGGGGGTTGGCATCTCATGTTCAAAATAGATTTAGACCCAACAGAAATAATTGATCTTTTGGAACTGAAACATGAGCTTAAAAATGTTGTTTTAGTTCAAACTGAGAAAGATATGATACTTGGTGACCTTATTGCTAAGAAGTTGCACCTGAAACTGACTGGTGACATTGATGATTGGGATTCAACTGCTTAATTGGGATACAAGCTTATTCCTCCTAAAGTCTCGTATTGTGGTAATGCATAATTATATAACAGCAAGGAGTATGCTGAATCATAGAGGTATCATCTTAGTTCTACTTTATGTGCTACTTGTAATCGGCATGAGGAGAACTGCAACTACATATTTGTTCACCATGAATGGGCTATCCATCTTTGGAACTAGTTTTTCTCCTCTTTTCGACTGACATGGATCATGCTAGAAAGATTTTTGTCATTGTTGCAAAGTTGGAAATTTGTGAGACTGAAAGATATACAACAACAAATTTGTGGAGTGCTACCGTACACAATCACTTGGGAGCCATGGAAAGACATAAATGCTTGTGTGCATGGTGGCAGGTCTAAATCTAAGGAGGAGCTCGTGTTAACAAAACATGTGCTTATCGTGCTTGACAAAAAAATACTTTCAAGAGCTACACAATCAACTAAATTTTATTTCATTGAGAAGACATCGTTAAGTTGTAATTTATTTTGATAGTTTCCTATGGAGTTTTTTGATAATCTCTTATAAATAATTTTTCTTTTTTAAAATATAATTCTTTTTTCTTTAAATTTTTTTTTTTGTTATCAAACATGGATGTAATTTCTACTTAATCCCAATACATTTTTTTTTTCGTATAGAAATAAAAAGAAAAAAAAAGAGTTTAATAAACATTTTATCCTTGTAAGAGCAACTCTTGTGGTGGAAAAATTCCTATTGGAAATTATAGGGTTAAACAGAGGATTAAAAAAACAAATAAAAAAAAAAAAAAAGACATTGTTGTACTTCGACTTCAAGGCTCTAAAAGATTTCGTTTTGACAATTATTTCTACCCTCTCAATTAACTTGGGGATTACAGTGGGTACACAAAATACTACCTTCAAGATACAATGAAGCCCTACAACAACGATATTGGATTCAAGGTTTGTACACCTTGATCCAACCAAGACATAAGAAGAGAGTTTCAAATGATGCTTTTCTAGAGAAAAAACAAATAGATTCGATATGTTCTAATGGGAAAATATCTTCATTACTTATAAGGAGATTCATGTCTATTGAAGATGCCTCTCCATTTCCAACAGATACCTCCAAGAGCTATCAATGGTGGCTTTTTGAAACGAAATTTTATTATTCGGATTATGGAGATGCCCCCGCACACACTGTCGTTGAGACAAACAATCTTGAACCTCGGAACATAACTGAAGAAAATCCTCATTTAGAAGCTATTAAACTTGACGTATGATTGAACTAGGTTGGATTCCCCGTGAAATTTGCTCCAACGAATATAACATCAACTACTGGTCATATGACTCGTATATGAACCTGGCCTTGTTAAGACATCCCTCAGAAGTCAGAACTTCACGCCATAGGGACGATTCTATTGGTTGAAACAATAAAAAATGCTTCGCGCCAGGTAGGGGTCGAACCTACGACTTTCTGCTTAGGAAACAGACGCTCTATCCACTGAGCTACAGGCGCTAAGGTCTGCTTACCCTTTGTACTCGTACGCTGAGAATCCATATAGAAAAGAGAATCAAACCGGTTGAATGAATACTTCCATTAATTGGCTTAGGTCTCAATCCTTAGCTTCTTCTACCCTTTTAGCAGCTTATGGGATTTCACTTCATCAAGATCTCATTCAACGCCTTCCGGTTCCATCTCCCAGTCAAAGATATTAGGGAATGGAAGCAAGAGCAGCAGCAGTAGCAACTAACTCTTCTGCCCAGGTCACCAATTCACCATTTATCTCCTTGTTTTTAAGGCGCACAGCACATCACGCAGCCATGACTGTTCGATAGCCTCCCTTCTTACCACATTTAAGAACAGAAGGGGCTAAAAGAATGAAATACCCATTCCATGAATCACACAGAACATATAGACAACTGCCACCACCACTCACGCTACCAAAAAAGTGTTTGCTTTTCTTATGCAGGACATAAGCTTGGGTTAATGGACAACTTCGCAGATAACTTGCTCCATTTTTAACAAAAAGAAAATTAACCAAGAGGAACTATAATTCTATTTTACTCATACACTGTAGATTCTTCGTACCCTACTCCCTACAAATAATCAACGGCCAAATGTTAAAAAGGAAGTACCTCTGCAGAAGAGGAGAGTCTAACACTGAAATGGTTGTGACCCATACGAAAAGAATATGAACCACTGACTACGCTCAAAAATATCATAAAGAATTCAAACAAGACAAAACATAGTCAAGATACCATATGAATTGAAGATCACATCCCAACACATAAGTAACAAAATGCATAGTACAAACCTTCAAACTTAAACACAGTGTTTAATCAAACAAAATTTAAGATTTTCCAAACATTAATTGTGAACACGCTTTGTGCTTAAGAAACAGACTCTATTCACTAAGCTTAACATGTAACTAGTTTCTGCTTAATATTTATGCTCGTAGAGTATCCTTAATACTGAAAGTGTGTCACAGAAAAAAAGAATCAACCCCTCACAGTCACTTAGAATACCAGCTCTTACCTGGATGGTTGATTCATGTGAGTCCTGTTTTTGCTGGAGTAATTAGCGCCAAACCACAGATATGAGATATCCCTTCATTCTGTTGTCACTGGTCACATACTAACACTTAAACTGTACAAACTTTAACACAAAATAACACTATCCAAAATTGGTAATGCAAATGCTAACTGAGATAATTTAGTGATGACAAAATCTACCGACAATGAGGAATTTGTCTAACTGCAACCAGACATCAAAGAAAATGCGCAAGTGATTAATTGTTGATAGCCTCCTTTGGTGACACATTTAAGAGCAGGAGGTGCTAAATAACAAAATGCCCCAAATCTCATGAACTACACAGGACATGGCCAATTGTCACCATTGACACTCACAAATAAAAACTCTTCTTAAGCAGGGCAGAAAAAAAAGTTAACGGAACAACTATAAAGATGCTAAATCTACTTTACGCTAAATCTACTACATCTGCTGTAGATGGTAATTGCCCTACAAAATAACCAAGGATGAGAGATTTCAAAATCGGATTGAAATTACCTGCTAAACTTTCCTTGTGTTGATTGAATACTCAGTTCAAACATGTTTTTAGATGAACTTTAGAGGTTTTTTTTTTGTTTTGATAAAACTTTGGACCAATTCAACTTTTACCACTCCAAAGAAGAGGAGAGTCCTAACAATATAAGAGCTTGCAGCACATATCAAAAGAGTACAAATAATCAAGCCAACCATCAATGACAAGTTCAAAAGTATCACGAATAACATCAAACATGATCAAGATACTATACTACCATATGAATCAAAGATCATAACACAAATAACAAAATATCAACAACATAAAAATTCAAACTTAAGATTGTATTTCATTCCACAATATTAAAGGGTTTCCAGAATGTAAATGTAAACCAAACCAAACAGACCAAATTGCCAAACCAAAACCTCCTAACAAAACAAAGTAGATATGCAAACTATAGCCATTTTTACACAAACCGAAAGTTTAATTTCATCACCATATGCTCCAAATCCCTTAACACAATAAACCCCAATTAAATCACCTTCACCTTGTACTGCTTAAACCCTCAACTAAGATTCAGCATTCCACAAAACCCCCCAAATCACTACTTACTTGCCTTGATAGCCATCAAGTTCTTAGCCATCTTGAAAGCAACAACAGCGTCAAGACAAGCATACAAAACCTGATCATAAGTAAGATATTCAGCATCCCATCTACTCATCGTAACCTTCTTAGGCTTAACCAAGTTTAAGCTTAAAACAGCTTCAGTCAAATCTCTCAACCCCATTTTCTTCAATTCAATCTTATTCATTTTCTGAGCAGCCAAGATTCTCAAATCAACAGTACTACTAATCCCTAACTCATAATCATACAAAATCTTCTCAACATCTTCATCAATACCAACACCGACGAAAGTAAAACTAGGGTTTCCAAGAAAATCAATCAAGGGTTTAGGGATTTTATCAATATACAACAACTGAATGATTAAACATCTTGAACCAACACAGAGTTGTAGAACAGATACCTTGTTTTCTTGATTTTTGTGGAAATTTGGTCTCCATTCAACATCAAAACCAACTATGAGATTGTTAAGTACAGAACTGAAATCTTGATAGATTTTCGAAATCCAATCTTCTACGATTGATGCAGTATGAGTAAGAACTGTGTTAATTTCATCACCGTGGAATTTTATAGTGTAACTTTGGTGAGTTTCTGCTGTACAGTTTAGATCTTCAATTGATATGTTGCTCATGGTGGGTTTCTCTGAAAGTCTTCCTTCAACTCGCTTTTCCTTTTACCTCTTTTAAAGAAATATTTTCTAGCTGAAAATATAGTAAGGCGCGTGTTCATGCGCGTGTAGGGTGCCTTACTTGAAAGTTGAAAAACACCATTGAGTAGAGACCAGAGAGCATGGTTTGCAGTAGCCTGTATTTGTATATGTTGACACTGATACTAGATCCTAAGTGTAGTAGTTATTTTTTTAGCTACACAATGACATGACCTACGACATTAAATGATGATTTTGAATGAGATAATATACACTGAATCATAGTAACAAACATGGTAATATCCCCTTTTGATATCTTACCTAAGTATTGAAAGAGAACTCAAAATCTTATTAATGGAGAAAGTGGTTATTACAATCTATAATTCTAGTCTCTCTTGAGAACTTTAACAGACATTGCCTCCAACTGAAGACTAAGTATATATCGACAAAAGTGCTTATACACTTTAATTCACTATCACACGGGGTATTTTTTTGATATTTTATCTGACGTGGAAATCTTATCTCTTACGATCTCTTCGCACAAATGTTGACATATGAATTCGTGGACTCCATGGTTTGTGCGACTTATTATCGGGTATTTCTCGATCTTCATGTGTGTTCTTCTCTTCTATTGCTCGCCTATTCTTCAAAGCCTCATGTGATATCTTGTCCTCTCTCTGCTCGAGTCTGATAAAGTCCAGCTCTGTACGCCTGTCTTTTGCATTTAATGTTCTTGTTCCCTAATTCAAACTTGTCCGTTGATGTAGTCAAGATGCTTTCCACGTGTCCTTATCTGGCGCTGGTGGTAGATATCTCAAACTACGGTTGATAATTTTTCAACTTATTTCCCATACTTCTCGGTGTTATCTTCTTATACGGATGATGCCCTAGGACTACTCCACACGGCAACCAGATATTTTACTATCACAATTTTCCCCTTTTCTTTTCATCTTCCCAGAGGGTAAGATGGGACAAAAACTTAACCGTTTACCTTTTACTGCTGGAACGTCTTAAGGGGTCGCTTCGATAATCGCCACGCAATAACGTCTCCCACGTTTGGTGCTTTTATGACCTTCTCACCTGGTGAAGCCGGTTAACTTTCTCTCTTAGATTTGTGTCTCCTTTATAAAGGATCCTCCTTGGGTTTCTAGTCATAACTTTCTGTTCTCCAACTCTTCTTCTTCTCTATCTTTTACAGCAGCAATTAGCTTTCCATCTTTGATCATCAAACACTCTTCATCTGTATTCTCCTTTGTTTTTTTTTTTTATCTTCAATGGCTTATCATCAACATAAAGATTTGTCGTCTTCTCATAGGTTTGTGATTTTCCTTATTATTCATATTTCTTTTCTGCTCTTTTGCATGTTTTATGTTTCTGATGCTTTTGCTTCTTCTTTTAGAAAATCATCGCTTAAACTATCATCAGCAA
>JAJJMC010003315.1:0-17068 GCA_023531435.1 Papaver californicum
AAAATATAGATAAAGCGGTAAAAATGTATCAATTAAGTGCTTATCAAGTATTGGGGGCTTTACTATTCCGTATGACCATGCTGAATTGTACACCAAGATATGGAAGAAGTTTGGCCATTTCTTTATTAGAAATCCTGAAAACTATCGTTCTCTAGAGAGGAATGTGTCTGCACTGCTGCTAACTGTGAATGGGAGGATTGCTATTCCCCGTAAAGAAATCTATGAGATAGTTCTTCAAGAATGGAAGGATTCCTTGGAGGAGGATGAAAGAGCTGAGCTTAATGTTGCCTGGCTTCGTCATCATTTAGAAGCTATTGAAAATTATATGCGGAACAAATGCGTATCTTATAGCTCGGATACGGTTTCCAAGGCTAAATGTAAAGTTGGTGGACTTTTTCAGGAGTTGAAGCTTGCAACTAGGGCGTATGAGAAAACAGAAATGGCATATGCCGAAGGCGCTGAGCCCGTTTTCAAAGAATTTTTCTGGGGTTTCCTAAGTTTTTATAGGTTTTGAGACATATGGCTTTTTTGTGGTTTTATTTTGAGATTTTTTAGTAGATAGAGATTTATGAATAATTTACAAGGATATATATATATATTATTTTATTTTGAAAAGAAACAATACTTGCTTGATTTAATGAATTGAAATCCTAAGTATGAATGCAAGTTATTGCAAACATTTTGGAGGAAGTATAAATGTTGCATAAAATAGGGAAATAAAACAAGATGGTGGTAGATTGATTTAAGCATTGTGAGTTGTCATCCACTTGCCATGTATGACCACCCCTTCTGGCTTGTCATTATTAACAAGCTTGTAGTAACCGCCGATTAATACTTCGGTGATGAGATATAGCTCTTCTTCAAGAGAGGCTGTTATCATTTTCACCATATCCCTGACATTAAGGAATTGGGTTCAGGCCCCTCAACTTCAGGACATGTCTTCTGAATAACCGGGTTATTAATTTTCTTATCTCCAGTAGAGAAAATCCATACCCATTTGATAAAATTTTAAAAAGAATCAGCTTCCTATTCACATCGCCGAGTCAGAGTAGGGTTTATATCCGGGTCAAGTCCCCAAGCTTTGATAGGACGTGGGATTGCTGGTTACAAAGGAGTTGGTTGGATGTGACTTACTTGTATGTGAAACCTTCGAACGTATGATGCCATGTCCTCTCCTGGAAACTGCTTCACATCCACATTTATTGTGATACAAAACTCATGTGATTGGTAATCTTCGGGATTTTCTGGCTTGTTTGAGAGTCTCTGAGGTGTTGGTGTCGAGAAAGGAGATACAATTGATATCATCTTGTTTCTATGGGCCCACGGGCATCTAGAATCATGTCATCACTTGGATCCTCTTTGACAATGTGAAACTTGGTATATGTTCGGGTATCGCCTGTTTTACCTCAAGAGTGATGCAGTCGTAAGCACTCCTGGACTTCCCTTCAGAATTCTTGATTACAGTTGGCGAGTGTGTATCTTCGTGAATGGAAATTCCAGCAGCTCTCATATTTTTGATAGTAGTGATATTAACATCGATGCCTGCATTGACTATGTATTCTCGAACACGGTGTCCTTGAGGCAAGAAGTGGTGAGAAGTCCCCATATAGGTTTTTCATTGTGTTGGATGACCATGTATGAAACGGATTGGGGATATGCATTATCACCTTAAGCGAAGAGTAAACGCTTGCTTAATACAACACAATTGAGGGCAGTGAAAATATCTTTTTCATTACGTCTTTGACAAGTAAAGAAGCTAACATATACGCTTTATCATGGATTGAATAGTTTTGTTGACTGAGACCCCGGAGAGAGTGAATCTCCTAACTGGGAGGGGATATTTTTGGATGCCTTCAGTCCCCAGATGTAGCTCTTCTGAGTCGATATTTTCTCTGAAGATACGTCTTAGACTATTAAGAAACTGGTGGGATGGTTGACAAATCTATGGAAGTGACAATATTTCAAATTCGATATGTCTTCTCAGTTGGTGGATGTCGCACAGGTGGTAACTTGATTGCTCCGTTTTGTACCCATAATTCCAGTAGTTCGAGGACCTCCTCCATGGTAAAGGGGAAATCTGGGATTGTCATATCTGTCTTGGTTTGTCGAGGCTGACGTGAAATTTTGACCAAGCCTTGTCCTTGAGTTGATACTAGGGTTGTTGTTGGAGTTGACGCGACGCACTTAGTCTGCGAAGTTGATTGAGAAGCTTCCTTCCTATTGCCTCCTTCCTCAGTAACAACACCTATGGAGTGTTGGGTAGAATGTTGTTTGTTCACAAGACGTCTACTTCCACGGGTGTCTCTATATCTTTCTTCTTTGGTGGGCCTCGTTCTTTCCAACAAGGCTGGGGCGGTTGTTGTCGATCTTTTGGCGGCCTCGCGTAGTTCGGAGAAGGTTTGAAATCGTAAATTTTCTAATAAAGCACAATAAACATGAATCATACCATTAATGCAAAGCTCCACCAATTTTTAGTTACATTCTGGTCGTGGAAGTCGAGAGCTTGTTCTGAACCTCTTTACGTATTCGTTAGGGTGCTCGTTGTTCATTTGGAACATTCTTCCCAGGTCCGAGAGAGTGATTTCTTTAGAGACAAAGAAATACTTTTTGTAAAAAGCATTGACCATCTGAGACCAACTGGAGATGTTGTTGGGGGTGAAATTATTGTACCAGGTGTAAGCTCTTCCTGTAAGGTATTTGGAGAATTCCTTGAGCCATAACACTTGGTTATATTCATGCACTCCTAATGATTCCAAGAATCGAGAAATATATTCCCGAGCATTCCCAGTGCCATTATACAATGAGAATAGAGGAGACGAATACCCGTTTGGCAATACAATCCTCTGAATTTCAGTTGGATAAGGGGGTTGATGTTGGTGGAATGAAGATGAATCTTCTTTTGCACGATTTTGTAGGAGCCTTTCGAAATCTTCAAGAGTGACAAAATTTTGTTGTTGTTGACTCCTCTCTGGTGTATGATCGGTGATAACCTATACTTCATCATCGGCTTGGGCGTTTGACGTGGCGCCGTCGACAGTTTTGTTCTTAGCTTTCTCCATTTGACGATGACGCTGCTTTGGTGATAACTGCTCTGTTAGAGTCTTAAGAAAAGTAAGAACTTCCTTCGGGGTAGTGGACATGGCTACTTGAGTTTCTGCCAAGGTATCCTGCCGCTTCATTAAATCATCCAGTGTAGGTGACGCCTGCTCCTTGTTTTTGACACCTTCAGTGGTATGGAGAGGAGTCTTAGTATTTTATGTGGTGTTATTTTGCAGAATAGTCTCTGGAATTCCGCCACTGGGATTGCCGGGGTTAGGAGTGGGTTCAAGGATAGGTTGCTGAACCCGACCTAAGATCTACTATTTTTTGAATAATTGAAGAATTGATTTTTAGATAGTTGAAGAATTGGATTCGTGACCGAGAGATTGATCTCCCACTATGGTCGCCAATTGTTAGTACCTAAAAATTGATTCTAGGCAAAACAATGTACTATAGAAGTACTTTATGTAGATTCGGAAACCAAAATCGTACAAAGCAAGCAAAAACCACGATAGTAGCCATTTCGCCCTGCTTCGTCACGATGAGAGGAAATGGGTTGACCTTAGGGGGGGGAAGCAAAAAAAGTTGAAGGAATTCTGTATGTTGAATGACGTGTAGAGTTGCAGAACTATTTAGAGAAATCACGGAGCTTATGAGAATTGTTAACTTGTTGTCTTTCTGTAATGAGATTAGTAGGCTATTTATAATAATAAAGAGTACACCCGTTTCCTTGTAAATTTATGAAGATAGTGAAGAGGTGGAGATGTGGGAGTTATGGGGTTAATTGCTTAACCGCCTTGGAATCTTCGGGAAACTATTAATCCATTACTCCATTAACTCTTTTCCACGACTTTGTAACTTACTTATCATGGGATGTCGTTACACCCATGTTGCTATAACCATCACACCAAAACCCCATGTTTTATCCCCACATTATGATTTGATTTCTCGTAGAGTTAGTGGAGTCGTAGACTCAAAACACGTGAGTTTGTTGTAAGATAATGCTATTGATGAGTTTGTGTCAACATAGCATGATTATAGCCAAGTATTGACATCTATAGAAAGATGCAAGGCTGACACGAGCATAGGTACAAGAGTGAAGAGCTAAAAATCGCGCAAAGGAGAAGGAGATAACTTAGCATCGCTGCTGGGAGCGCTAAGGGCTTAGCGCATGTGCTAGCACAGATGCTAACGTTGCTGGCAGCGCTAAGTACTTAGCGCATGTACTAGCAGGGACACTAGCGCGGCTGGTAATGCTAAGTACTTAGCGCTTGTACTAGCACGGACACTAGCGCTGCTGGAAGTGCTAAAAGTGGCACTCGCTCCGTTGGTTTCCCAAAGCCATGTATCTCAAAGTCTTGAGCGACCAGGAAGTCGCTCTAGTAATCAACCAACTTACTTAAAGCGAGTACACTACTTATTGCTTAAGATCTAGACCAAGTACCAAGTAGCCACTAAATTTTTTTTTGATTAACATATATACCAACCAATATAGCAAGTAAATTACCAATCGCTTCAGATAGAACAACCATTTTATAGCAAGTAAAATAACAGTTGATAGATACATGGAACAACTTGTTCTGAAATTGCTTGGTTAAAGTTTAAGCGGTCAGATAATTTGACTCGCTAAAAGAGATTTGTTATTTTAATTGGCCTAAAGTTGATTGCTTAAGGTTTTAAGCTATTAAACTACCTAGTTGCTAGATACATGGAACAACTTAACCTGAAGTTGCTTGGCTAAGGTTTTAAGCGAGTAAACTATTTTCTCGCTAAAAGCAATGAGGTTAGTTGCTTAACTTTTTAAACTGGCCTAAATTTAGTTGCTTAAAGTTTTTAAGATGTCAAATTTTTATGCTTGAATTTTCAAAGTTGCTTGTTTTAATCTATAAATTTGTATCCTTGTTAAACAGATTCTGCTCTTTTGTTATAGTCATCGATTTCGATGATCCCAATCACCGATTCCGATGATCCCAATCACCGATTCCAATTTTTAAAATAAAAGTAATACTGAATAAATTATGAACCAAATTAAAAACTGAATTAAATTTCATTATATCACAAAATTCAATTTACATCTCGTTATAAATAATTACTATCTCCACAATTCTAAAACAAATTAAAACAGAAGTTGAACAACACTAATTCAACTTATAAATTAAAACAGAAATTGAAAAACATTAATTCAACTTTGAAGCACCCATCAGGTGAAAAATACTTCGAGATTCATACTGATTCGATTTTGTATCACTTTTTAGCTATGATTTTGAGATCAGTAGAGTACTCATTCCAGATCTTAGTCCATTCCTAGAAAAAATGATAAACTTGAGTTCTGCATACACAAACCCAAGTATTAATAGATTTTTAAGAATTTCAAATTCCTGCGCAACTCACTTCTATGTTCTCAATCTTTGCAAAAATCTGAGTCTGACTAAGTTGACCCAGGGTAGACAGGAACTTGCCAGCCTACAGTAAAAGAAGACAAACACATTAGATAGTCACAATAGATCAAATTTTGAATTGGTTAAAACCTGAAGTGTCCACCACAATTAGAGACAAATGGACCAAGTTATATCGCATCAATAACAAAAAAATTCAATTAGTTAGAGTTCTTACTTGGTGAACATCCTCTGCATGCCGGGTATAATTCATCGAAATATCATAATTCAGTGCCTTACCTCAAGCCAAACTGATGTAGTTTCACTTCCTGTAAACAAGTATTGCCCAAGAAAAATGGTGTCTCCTTTCTTTACTGCCTGCACACAATCATATACCTGGTCAGCAACAAATGAATACGTAGTATGATTAAGTTTCCAGTGACCCAGTTCATGGGCAATAACAGCAACAACTTCCTTTTCGTCTTTTAACTGCAAAATGAGTGTAGCATGTTAAACAAGTCTGACGGCAAAACTTAAATGACGTTAGTTGCAAGGCCTAAATTAACTCTGATAATAGGCTTGTTACTCCTACAATAACATAATTTGAATGAAAAACATGACCACATAGATTATGCATCCCAACAGAGGTTTTCTCTAAATATGGCATCCATAGAGATGGACCAAAGTGAGTGCACCTTGTTAAAGAAGAGCAGCCCGCTTGGGAGCCTAAAAAACCTTACAAGAGGTGAAGTACGTCATCCAGACGAAAAAATAGAGTATGCAAGCCTTAACTAATAAATACAACTGCACTATTACCAACAGTAACTACAACTGCTCGACAGCATATATCAACAAAATATTACAGCTAATCAGCGATTCTGATATGAACCTAAAAGAAATCTTACTAAAAGAAATCTTTTTAGAGGTCACTGGGAAGGAGCAACAATCAACCTTAATATTTGTTGAGAAGACAATCTAGCTTGAACTTGTAACCTATTCAAAAAAGCTTAGTGAAAATCCCATTTATAACATCAACCACCTTGGACGTAATTAGCAGCTAGACATAACCTCATATCCACAAATAATAGAGAAAACCCATAAAAATATTTGACCTAAAAAAAACAAATTGAATCAAATCAGATAAAGTGATGGAGAATGTTTTACCCGTAGATCTTTGAGAAATCCGAAGGTCTTCTTCTAATGCTAATGCTACAACAACAACAAGTAAAAAAAAATTAAAATCCTAACTTAAAAATAATTATTAAACGAAAATTGTAACACCTAACATCACCTGATGTGTTCAACAACAAGAATGGAAGAATAAAATTGATCTATAGAAAAAGGGTTCGAAGATTTAACTGTGAACTATAATAGGGAAAAGCAATCACTGGATAGGGTTTTGAAAGACCTTACTAAGTTTGTAATCGTCGTGATGGTGTTGAAAATCCAGATTCGGTGGTGATGGTGCAGTCGATGGAACCCTAGCTAGTTTTTCTCCTAAGGCGGCTCAAATTGGAGAGACAAAGAGAGAGAAAAGCAAATGACGAAAATGAAGAGAAATTTTTTCTTAGGGTTTTGAAAACAAAAACGGTAACGGTGGATAAGCCACCTCATACGGATCATGGAAAATTTTTGATGGTCCAGATTGGAAGTTGGATGCTCATACGGATTGTGTGTTAGTTATCAAAGTGTGTTAGTTACCATTGTGTGTGCTAGTTACCATTGTGTGTTGTTAGTTGCCATTGCGACTCTTAAGTTTTTGCACTCATGAGATATCCCATTTTGCGTGTCCGATAAGTTTAACGAGTTAGGGGAAGAGGTTACTAAGGATAATAAGGTGTATATGAACCCTGAACCCCGAACCCTGAATCGTGAACCCTGAACCCCGAACCCTCAACCCGTCATGTTCGTCTTGTACACCTTATTATCCTTAGTGTTTAACGACTCTTAAGTGTTCGGGGTTCAGGTTTAGAGTACCCTGAACCCTGAACCCCGAACCCTGAACCCTGAACCCCGAACCCCGAACCTTCAACCCGTCATTTTTGTCTTGTACACCTCATATATTTTTTGTTATGATAGTAATATGCATATTACCCGACGTTACGTTAGTAATATGCATATTACCCGACTATTCCGATCAATCAAAAATCGACCAAAATATGTATATTATCCTACTATTTCGACTATAATATGCATATTACTCGATTATTTCGAACATTGATAACTTAAAAAAATATTATTTTATAAAATATGCATGTCGGGTCATATTATTATTATCCGACTATTCCAACAAATCAAAAATTGGATTAATTTTATTTTTTATTCGTCAATATTATAATCCAGTACGGATCAGAAAAATATTATACTAGTCAATTTTATAAATACCAATAGCAATCGTTGTAATAACTATCTAGTTCGGTTCAATAACAAGAGAATTTAAAATGTAGATTTATATTTCACTAAACTTCAAAAATAAATTTTCATTTTTTGTTAAACCATAAGATGAGAAATGGCTCAAATTCTTTGGAAGTGATTGAGAATTTCCGCCCAATTCAATACAATTCAAAAGGATTGAAATTCCAATTTCTCTATTTTCTTTTAATCTTGCTATAATTCAACTTTGATTTACCCAAACCTAAACATGTTAATACATAAATGATAGAACTAAATAAGGTTCTAAGTAATTTGAGTGAAATTAGTTCATTTTTTCTTCTCTCTCTTTCTCTCACTTTTTCGGTTCTGCTCTCTAATCCTCCGCCCCAAACAAAACCCTAAACAACAAATCAACTTTTTCCGAACAAGAAGAACTAATCAAAGCTAGATCAGTTGATTTCACTCGATTTCACTTAGATTTCACTTAGATTTATTGAATTTTATTCAATCTCAATCAATCTTATTTATTTTGTTATCGATCTAACAAATCTAACGATATGAAACTATGATTTCATCAATATCACTAAAATTCACTCAATTTTTTATCGAACCGACTTGAATACACTCAGTTTTGATCGATCTTACTCAAATTAGATCAATTTTTCATCAATTTCACTCGATTTCACTTTGATTTATTGAATTTTATTCAATCTCAATCAAACTTATTCATTTCGTTATATTATCCTTGATGTTCATCATATTATCGAATTCATCATATTATCCTTAATAACCTCTTCATCTAAATCGAAATCTTCCCCAGAACCCTAAACCTACCGATGTTCGTCATTTTATCCTTACTGACCTCTTATCCAAATTAAGAATCTCCACTGGAATCTATAATCTACGATCATCAGACTTCAAAACTTTGTCTACTGGAAAATCAATGATAATTATCGAATTTATTATTTGTTTATAGATTATTTTTTAGGTTACACAATTTATTTTTCCTTCCGTAAATACAAATTCCTCGATATTAAAATATACAAATATTTTACTAATTAAAATATATATAATATCATGAAACAAGCAGTAATGAATTAAATAAACCCTGAACCCCGAACCCCGACTAATCAAAAATTGGATTTTATGGTTTATTACGAAAAAATAATTATATTTATTATGCTTGCAAAATTATATGACAATAAATATATTTTTTATTTTCATCTTACTGAGATGTGTTCACATAATAGTCAAATAATTAAACTTCTATGTTTAAAAAAAATAATTAAATTTTCCACGTGTAATTATTTTTTGAGATGATTTTTTTTTTAAATTTTAAAAATATTTGAAAAATTTCACTCATAGACCTGTATCCTTGCTGAACCACACGATTTTTCTAACTTAAAGGGCCAGATTTCAAACACACTTAATTATCTACCCAAACATAACCGCACATTGTAGAGGATTTCATGCCATTATCTTTTTTTTCATAATTTCAAACACCATGAGAAAGGGAAGCTTTAGACTTTTCACTTAAAATCCTTTATAACCTCACGTGAATCTCTCTCGCCGGGAGGATCTTCTTCCTCATTTTTTCTCCGGCCAAAAAACTGAAGAGGGAGCTATCACTTCTCTCCGTCACCTGAATTCTTGTAGCAGTCATGGATTTGGAGTAAGTGAAATCAAATTGGAACGGAATTCATCAACTTTTGCTAACTAGTTTTGTTGGATTACTTCGATTGTTCTTCTTGTGCTTCTCAAATCTGTTTACGGGTGAAATTTGGAAGGAAGCTTAATTTGATCTTGCATGCTCACATCAACCATTAGATTTGCTGTTTTACTCTCGTTTCAAGCTGAAATCAGGTTATATTGTTCTAACTTCACTTTCAGTTTTCAATTTCATTGATCACAGTAAAATTAGGGTTCTTCCTAATATGGGTTTTTCTAGGAATTAAAGAGTTTAAGCTTCAATTCATGGTGTGGGTAAGCATGGCTTAACTCCAATTTACGTCAATTACATGCTTATGAACTTAAATTTGTGTGAATTGATTATTAGGGTTCCTCATGAGGATTTGGGGCTTTTTCCCAAATCTGTTTTAAAAGGTCAAACATCCTAGCAACTGTTTTGGGATGGCTTAGTGTTTTGTGTTATACATATTTGATTTGTAGAGATGATCTAGGTGCAGGTATAGTCCAGTTAATTATGTCAGATAGGTTCTTGGTAAATTGATTGTATAAATTCATCACATTATCAAATCTTGCTTGAAAATCCCGTATGCCTTGTATGCCATATAATCTCAGTTCTTGTTTTACTGATATCCTTAGATCCAACCTTTGGATTTTGAAGATATTTTAGTATGTTGTTAACTGTTAAGTAATGGATATACGATCCAAATTTCATGATGATCAGGTTAGGAGAGGTAGTGGAAATTGTTACAATACAGAGAACTATTCCTGTAGGATGTGACTGAGTTGTTGAGTTTAAATGAAGTACTTATACTGCATGCCTGTGTCTCATTTTTGGATATGATGAACCCGTTTTTGTTATGAGTAACGTGTAAAATTTCAAAACAAATGGATCATGGTAAGTACCTCAAATAGAGGACTTCATGCAACTGTGTCTGCCTAAATTCAGCAATTTTAGAGCATATGATATCAGTCATATCTCATAGTCTAACCGTCACTTTTAGCTCAAATTTTTATAGCATGTCCCTGATATTGTTGTGAATGTATGGTTAAAATTTCATTATGATCCTCCAAGTATAAGGCGTACAGTAGACTATGTTCCCAGGACATATTCCTGAATTTTCATGTATATGGTGGAAGTCTTGTGCTATGTTTGAATGTGTTGAGAAAATTAGAGGATAGTTGTGTACAAGATACTGTTGCTGGTTTTGCACCATTGTAGAACCTATCACTGAGCAAGTAGCCCAACTGTAGGTATGATTTTACAAGTGCTTTAATAATTAGAATTGCAATGAATTAAACAACATTGTTTAGTCACTTGTCCGAGTGCTAATTGAAATCGCTTCCAGGTGGGTCGGCTCCTCTCCTGGTGACGTGCTTGTCATTGCTGGAACGCTTGGTTATGTACCAAATAATGTTGGAGGGGTCAGAAATCATCTTGTGCTCATTTTCATTCATAGCTTGTCACTTGTGAAACTCCACTGGATCTGTCTAGGGTATATCATATTTTTTCTTCAGATCCATAGGATACAATAATGATAAGTCGACAACTATAGTGATTTTCTTTACCTTCACAGTTTTTGGTGGTCATGATAAAGAACTTGTTGCTTTCATTTATTCGCATAACTTGTGTTTCCTCCTCGATATATGCAGGAATTTTGTGTTAAGAAAATAGATCTTACTCAACTTCTTGTAATGCTTGGTATTTTTGCAATGCTTGTGAGCATATGCCAGGTGTATCCTTTTTGATGTTAGTGTACTTTCTATGAGTGGGTATCAAACAAGTTCACAACACAAACAGAGTTTTGTTCCTGCTTGAGTACCACTTCTTTAAGGTGTGATAGGCTGAATATAACATCATGGTTCAACATTTTTTCAAGCGATGTTTGTTCTTTTCATGCAGTTGGCAGGATCTGTGATATTCAACCTCTCAATTCTAACATCTGATGTTTGAGTAATCATCATTCGGGTCTTCATTTATCAGCAGAGCGTAACTATCCTTGATCTCTACTTACTTTCCTTCTATTTTGTTCATTAAAATGTAGGTAATAGACATGTTTATGTTCAAGGGGATGGAAGAACTGAACAACATTGTGGAACATGTGAAACAATGTCATCATATCATTGGGAAGTATTTGATGGAGAACGAAGGAATTGTGAAGGATGTTGGGACCAAGGATAAAAAAGTCTCTGACTTCCTTAAGAAGTTCTACACCAACCACTTCTAAATCTGAGAACAAGACCTAACCCATCCTTCTTGTTCGGCTTCTCCTATATTTTGTCCTGGCCAATATCAGATTACATGTTTTTTTTGTTTTTCTTTTGTCATGTAAACTTCAGGAATAAAATCAGACATTTGAAACTCTTGTTTGTGTTTCATCAAAAGCAAAAAGAAACTTTTGTCTGTCACGTTTTATGTGCTCAATCAATTTTATTTCTTATTCAACTTTAGGTTGCTTGTTTGATTTTATTTGGTACGATAATTGAGATAAATCGGACTGAGTACAGAAGATAGGATCAAAACTTTGTATTTTTTGGCAACAAATTTCTACTTGTTATGGTAAATTTGTAGATAAATTGTTATTAAAAGGTAAAATAGATTTGATAAACACATTAATGTTATAATTAAATTATAATCAATTTAGACGACTCATATTAATTTTTATTTTCAATTAGTGTATCCAAACATTTGCTCATAGTGAATCAAAACAATGATTCAAACAAGTTTTCATGTTTCTATTAAAAAAATCCTAATAAGATTGTTAGATAAGTTCTCAAATGTCTACTTCAAAAACTGATTTCTCTTTTGAAATGGTGGTGGCGGCTAAAACTTAGTTGCTGGGAAAGTTTTTACCAAATAATTATCTTTTGAACATGTGGTGGTGGCTTAAACTTAGTTTTTGAGAGAGGTTTGAGCAACCAATTCATTTTATGTTGCTACGAGTCTGTGCCTCAAAGTGAATAGCTACATGATCACTTTTTTAGATGCTACAAGTTACTTGAAAAACGGATCTAGCAATTAAACATATTTGGTTGGGGCTCAAACTTAGTTGCTGAGAGAGGTTTGAGCAACCAATTTATTTTGTTGTTGCTACGAGTCGGTGCCTCAAACTGAATGGCTACATGATCAACTTTTAGCTGCTATAAATTACTTGAAAAACGGATCTAGTAATTAAACATTTTGGTTGTGGCTCAAACTTAGTTGCTGAGAGAGGTTTGACCAACCAATTTATTTTGTTGTTGCTACGAGTCGATGCCTCAAAGTAAATAGCTACATGATCACTATTTTAGTTGCTACAAATTACTTGAACAAAGGATCTAGCGATTAAGTATATTTTTTCGTTGCTAAATAATAGTGGACACATGTTTATTGCCACCAATATTTCGGGTAATTGCAATTTTAGACGCTTAAACTATTTAAGCGACTAAATTTCCGAACTCTTGCTAAGATTTTAGACGCTTAAGCCCGTTCTTGTAGTGTAACGAGGGTTTAGCTAGATAAAGCTCTAAAATTATGGAAGTGCATAAATATATAAAGAGCTACAAAGCTAATTCAGCCACGAGCTGAATATGCATTCTCAATTCTCTTGCGGAATGTAAGATAGCAGTATGTATTTATAATTCTGATGCCGGATCAGGAATTTCATACATATTTATTTTATGCTTCTGCAGCTAAGTGAAAAGCAATATTACAATTTTTTTTTCTGTCAAAAATCCACCATCAACAGTAGTGTTCTAGTATCAAATACCCTAATGGTATATTAAGTTTTTATATCAAGTTAGGGTACAACTTCATACGCTTCAGACTACAAATCAGTAGTATTTTTCAACATCTCACAACATTATATTGGGTCTGGGTGTTGTTTTTCTTTTCTTTCTAGTTCTTTGTGTTGGCTTGTTTACAGGAGTTGGACATCTACATCCGTTGAGGTTGTGAATTGAACACTAACATAATAAGATTTGTTTTTTGTGGGATTGGATCTGTTATTTGAATTCATATGCTCAGATCAAGGACCTAGAAAGAGTTGTTGCAGCAGACAGCTTGTGCTTGGATAATCTTAATACACGGTTGGAAGAGGTCCAAAGAGATTTACAGTTAAAAGAAGACATGTGTAAGTGCTTGGCAGATGCTCGGAGCAATTTGGAGAGTGAGAAGGGTGCTCTCCAGTCTAACAATGAACATTATGCTAGGCGGTTACTTGCATCTGGTCAAGAGATAAAAGATCTTCAAGGTCTGGTCCATGACTTGGTAGAGAAGTTAATCGAATTGGATCAACAGAGTGTAATGGTTTCAGATAATGTGGCTCATCTAAATCATGCATTTGACACTTGCTACAAATTGGCTAAGCAAGAGAATGACTTAACTGCTAATCGTAGTCAGCTCCAATCTAATCAGCTTCTGAAACAATTGGTGAATGTTAAATCTGAAAACGATACTCTTCAAGTAGATAATGAAGAGCTTAAGAGCAAGAGTGTCGAGCTTCAGAAATTCCAGGAGCTTTTGATATTACGGCATGCCGAAGAAATCCTTTTAGCGGAAGAAAGAATTAGGAAAATGGATTCTGAAGCAGAAAGCCTTATTTTGAAAAAGACGGAGTTGGAAATGGTTCTTACCAACATGGAGGAGAGAATAAAACAATTGTCTGAAGAATCAGAACTAGCTGAAAAAAATGGTTTGTAATTTACCACACTTCTCAATGAAAAATTATATATTTCTGAAGTAACATTCATGACCTGCTTGGTTTGAATCTTGCAGCGATAATTATCACAGAATATTTCGACACTAGAATCTGAGAGTCGAGATGTTCAAGACAAGCTGCAGGTGAAGCTACAGGAAAAATCTGAAGAAACTAAAGGTCTTCAAAAAGTGATTGTTGAACATGAGGAGCATGTAGCTTCCCTAGAAAACCAAGTTAGTGAGTTTGTTGGAAATTTAGAAGAGAAGGAACAACTTCATCAACACTATTTTGAAAGGGAGAAACAATTAGAAGATAAAAAAAAAAAAAAAAAAGTTAGAGAAGTATCATTGTTGCCTTTTTATGGTGTTATTCGAGTTGACTATAGATAAAGTAACACTGGCAGCTTATTGCAGATTCAGGCATCTCTAGCTGCTGCAGAAAGTACGCTTGTAGAAACCAAAATGCAGTATGATGTGATACTGGAAAGCAAACAGTTAGAGCATGAGTAAACATTTGAAGGAAATTTCTCAAAGGAATGATCAGGTATGCCTTCTCTGATCTAATATACAAACCACACCTTGTTATGCCGATTACTTCATTGGAACTGAAGGAGTTTTACAGGCTGTTAATGACATCTGGAGGAAGTTTGAGCTGGAGAAGCTGGATATTGTTAATCAGGAGAAACAGAAGGTATGGAATATTACTAGTTATTGAACTTGTTTTCTTCAAAATCCTTGCCTTCTATTTTTTTGTTATCTGAACCTTCAGGGAGACAGGCTTGTTGGAGAAATGGAAAGTCAGTGCAACAAAAAACTTGCAGAAAGCAAAGAAGAATCAAGGCAATCTTTAATGCGGGCCCAGGAGCAACATGCTTCTTTGGTATGTATAAACCGTAGTAGATGGTCGACCACCCTTCTACTGTTGATGCATCCTTAAAATAACCTCCTATCTAGTATACATGTTAGCACATTACTGCTTTAGCTAGTTTGCATCTTAAATTTAGAGTAGGTATATAAATAGTAGATGTGGTGTCGGAGAAAATGAGTTTAATTGTTTTGTTTTTGGGCTTGGATTAATTGGAAACTAACTCATTTTCATTATTTGTGAATGAACCTTTAGTCCCACATAGGAGAAACTAAAGATGTTACCTCTCCATATTACTTAGAAATTTGCATCTAAGGGAAGCCCCTTAGGGGTTAACACACTTTTGTGTGAGGAAGAGGACTAAGGCTATGGGCTAGTTGGTGCAACCACACATTTTACACCAGTAGCAGCTACTATCCTGCCTTCTTTTCCCCTTTTCCTGCTTTGTTTTGCGCTTTGCATGTTTACTTCCCTTCTGTAATTGTTGTTGAGTTCGTTTGAGTGGGTGACTAGTATTGTGCTTATACTAGTCATAACGGGCAGTTCTATCCTGGATACATCTCCGTTGTGGGGTATAGCATCTCTCATTCTTGAGGAGTACCCGCGGACTATTGTGTTAAGGACAATTTGCTGAGCAGGTGGCTCTGTCCTTTGTGTGCAAATCAATTCGGAGATTTTATTAACGTTAACATCTTCTGTTTAATATTTTTTTTATTGTTGCAGATCCAACATTCTTAACACAATAGCACTTCTCTGTAACAATGGGTAAAAATGATGTTGACAGACCAGAAAAATTCAGTGGGAAGGATTTCAAAAGATGGCAATCAAAGATGCTGTTTTTTCTGATTTTACATATGTTAGATGAACTTGTTCTGAAATTGTTTGATGAGGGTTTGAATGATGCTGGAAATGAAAGGGAGTTGGAAAGTTAGGTTAGGTTGGATTATATGGCTAAAAATCATATTCTGAATTGTTTAGAAGATGCACTGTATGATTTTTATAATGCAAAAGATAACTTTTCTGCTTTTGATTTATGGGCTGCTTTAGAGGCAAAATACCAAGCAGAAACTGCTGGAAGTAAGAAATTCTTGGTAGCTAGGTTTTTGGAATATAAAATGTCGAGTGAAAAATCTGTGGTTGATCAATTCCTTGAACTTCAGCGTATTATCAATGAAATTCTCGCTGAAGGAATGGTGATAGATGAAACTTTTCAAGTGTCTGTTGTGATTGAGCAATTATCGTCTTCCTGGTCCGAATACAAACGTAGATTGAGACATGAAACTGGTGAAGTAAGTATGGTTGATTTGGGTAAGAAGATTCAGGTAGAAGAGTTATTGTGCTCCAAAGACAAAAACGTATCTTCTGCAAGGGACATGTCCAACAAGGCTCATGTAATTGAACACAAGTCTTCCAATACTGAAAAGGGCGAGAGCATCAAACACAACCTTAAGCCCAGTCATCACAAGAAAAGTATATTTCAGAAACCCAAATCTGGTATTGGTAAAATTAAAGGTGCTTGTTATGTGATAGACACAATTTAGTGTCTAAATTGCACCTTAATTTCTAGTGAGTTAGTATTCGATTTTGTGTCTATTACGTGTTTTTATGCTTTTGTAGGTACATTAGAAGAATAAAGATTTGTGGAAAAATTGGCTCAAAAAGTGTTAAAGGCACCCGGGAAAATGGATCAAGGCACCCACACTTTGGATTGGGGCACACTTGGATCGGGCTGAGCTGGATCGGGTCAACCCAGCGAGCCAGCGAGTCAACCCAGCGAGCCAGCGAGTTAACCCAGGATCGGCCGATCCAACTCATCGGGAGTTCCTGTTTCAACGGGAAAGGATTGGTTGCGATTTTTGGGTTGTTTTCGGCAATTAAAGATGACCCATTGCAATTAGAGTTGGAAGAAATCAAAAGACAATGATAAATCCCGTGAAATCAGCTCGAGAAACCCAATTTTGGCCGGAATCAGGACTCGGTTCCTGTTTGGATTTGGATTGAAGAATTGGAGTGATTTGAGAGAGTTCTATTAGGTTTAGAACTCTCTCTAGG
>JAJJMC010003315.1:32068-83971 GCA_023531435.1 Papaver californicum
GGCTAACTCTAGTTCTATAAGGAGAACTAAACTCTTCTCATGGCAAGTCTTTGGGTGAAGTTGGGACACAATATTGGAGGCCACATGGAGGAGATATTCTCTCAAGGAAGAAGAGCAATTTCATGTGCACAAGGACTTGGCTACTCACGTAAAAAAGAGCTAGAAAATAGCACGTAAACAGGATTGCTGGACAGTTTCACGTTGTTAGGATTACTGGATATTCTCACGTAAAAAAGGGAGTTTCCAGGACTTAACACACACATATAAAAGGGAAAAGATGCTGCTGCACATTGGGTGTCCAGGAATTAAGCAAAGAACTTGGTGTTTACATCGAGTTATCCGGTGTTAAGAATTCGGAGAGTGGCGCGATACCCTTTCCGATGATATTAGGAGTTTTTCCGAAGTAGCCCTGCGATAGGATGCTTTAGGGTTATTGGTATCATTAATGCATGAATGTTGAGTATGCTTTGATTGATAACATGTTGGATAACGGAAGTCGAAATCTCTAACCAATGCTTTTTCTCCTTATTTCACATCCAATTTTACTTGCGTATTGCTTTAGTTTACTTAGTTTAATTTAGCTTATTAAAACAACTTGAAAACCCCTCTGTTTACTTATTTACGTGACTGAAAACAAGCATAATTGCTGCCTCCTTGTGGGAACGAACTTGTTTTATCCTTATACTTCATTCTAATTTAGAGAGTAAGAACTCGATTATTTTGGTTGATTACGACACGACCAGATGTCTAAACTAGAAGTTGAAAACCAAATGAGGGATACCATTAAAACTGCTAGGTCTGACCGTGATGGTGAGTATGTAATTCTTATAGGAGGTTTTTGCATTGAACACGACATTATACACGAAGTAACCCCTCCTTATTCACAACAATCTAATGGTTGGATGAACGGAAGAACCGGACCCTTAAGGAGATGATGAATGCCATGTTAATTAGTTCAGGATTACCTGTAAACTTGTGGGGGGAGGCCGTCCTCTCAGCTTGCAATGTCTTGAACAGAGTACCCTTTAAATGATCAAAAAAAACTCCATATGAATTATGGAAAGGTAGACAACCTTCTTATGCAAACTTTAAAGTGTGGGGGTGTTTGGCTAAGGTTTCCATTCCTCCCCCTAAGAGAACCAAGATATGACCCAAAACTGTTGATTGTGTCTTCATAGGGTATCCTGAGCATGCTACTGCATATAGATTTATGGTTGTAAGTTCTGAAATTTCTGAAATTGGTGTGAATACTATTATGGAATCCAGGGATGCTGTATTTTTTGAAAAAAAATTTCCATTAAAATATGATTCTCGCATGATATGTGTTGATCCCCTAGATGTACCTTCGACCAGTCAGATATTACCTTTAGAGGAAGATGAAGATGAATTTGAGCCTAGAAGAGGTAAAAGACTTAGAACTGAAAAATCTTTTGGGCCAGACTTCATAACATGCTTAGCTGAGACTGATCCACGGACTTATAAAGAAGCCATGACTTTTTCTGAAGCTTCATGGTGTAAAGAATCTGTCATTAGTGAAATGGATTCCATTATAAGAAATGGTACATGGAAGATTGTAGATTTACCTCTAGGGTGTAAACCCGTAGGTTGTAAATGGATCTTCAAAAGGTAACGTAAGGTAGATGGAACTGTGGAAAAATACAAAGCTAGATTAGTAGCTAAAGGATATAAACAAAAAGAAGGTGTATATTTTTTTGATACTTATTCACCTGTTACGAGAATTACTTCCATTAGGATGTCAATTGCTATTGCTGCCTTCATAACTTAGAGATACATCAAATGGATGTAAAGACAGCTTTTCTAAATGGTGAATTCGATGAAGAAATTTAGACCAACCTGAGGGATTTGTAGTGAAAGGTTGTGAAAATAAAGTTTGTAAACTGAAAAAATCTTTGTATGGTTTGAAACAAGCACCTAAACAGTGCATGAAAAATTTGATCATGTAATGATTTCTAGTGGTTTTAAAATCAATGAATCTGACAAGTGTGTTTATACTTAACTTGTGAATGATGCCTGTGTGATTGTATGCTTGTATGCTTGTATGTTGATGATATGCTTATACTTGGTACAAACATGGATGTAATTAATTTTACAGAGAACATGAGAAATGAGAACTTTTTCATGAAAGACTTTGGACCCACTTATGTGATCTTAGGGATAAAGATTAAAAGAAATTCTAATGGATATTGTCTTAGTCAATCTCATTATGTTGAATCTGTGTTAAAAAATATAATCAGTTTGATTGTAAACCTGCATGTACTCCGTATTATCCTTGTTGTAGACTCAAAAAGAATAAGGGTAATAGAGTTTCACAACTTGAATACTCACGTGTTATAGGAAGTCTGATGTATTTGATAAATTGTACGAGACCAGACATTGCATATGTTGTGAGTAGGTTGAGTAGGTATACGTGTAATCCGGGGCAGGAGAATTGGGATGCACTTATTAGAGTGTTGAGGTACTTGAAGTACACTTTAAAATTTTGTTTAAATTATGAGAGATACCCTGCAGTCCTTGAAGGATTTTGTGATGCAAACTGGATATCAGTTTCAGAAGAGTCTAAGTCTACGAGTGAATATGTTTTCACTCTAGCATGTGGATCTGTATCTTGGAAAAGTTCCAAACATACATGTATAGATCGATCCACTATGAAATCGGAGTTTATTACGTTAGATAAAACAGGAGTGGAAGCCGCTTGGCTAAGATGCTTTTTAGAAGACATTCCTCTTTCGCATAGGCCTGTGCAAGGTATATCTATACATTGTGATAGTCAATCTAGAATAGCTAATGCTAAAAACAGCAACAATAATGGGAAGTCTATACACATTCGTAGAAGACATAATTCCCTAAAACAACTAATCTCAACTGGCGTTATTTCTGTTGACTTTGTAAGGTCTAAGGAGAATATCGCGGACCATTTGACGAAAGGTTTATCCAAGGAGATAGTTAGTAATGCATCAAGGGGGATGGTGCCATGAAGGATACTCAACCTTGCTGACTAGAGATCCCAAGATCAAGGTTTTGAATGAGACAACTAATTTGTGGTGGGTTAAAAGAAAACACTATCATAGAATTTCATTCTCTGTCCCTTCCTTATGGTGTAGACGTGATAGTGTGACTGCATGTGAAAGATGACTTTTTATTAAGTCTTAATGAGTTTTATAGTTTCAACTTAAGATTTAAGTGGGGTCTAGCCGTAAACACTCTTCATGGAACTCACCTATCTGAATGTGGAAGTGGGCCGCTTTCTATGAAAATTGAGATGATTCTCTAGAGCATTCTGAGAAATGGGATACGTCCAGGGCCTAAATGGACACAACGACACGAACTTGACATCACCTAGAGTGATATTACGCGTGGAAGTTATTGATGAACTACACCAAACGATGGCAGTTCAAGACATCGCTTTCACTGTCCATCAAGTATTTCCAGTAATTTCTCACTAAGCAAAGGCTCAAGACCATATGGACACCTACTTCTTATAGTGGTATTTCTCGCTTTCTAATTTCTGATTTTCATCGGGTTTCATTCATGTGGGGGATTGTTGGAGAAAATAGGCTTAATTGTTTTGTTTTTGGGCTTGGATTATTTGGAACTTAGGACTAAGAAGTCACTAAGGAAACTAGCTCATTTTCACAATTTGTGAAAGAACCTTTAGTCCCGCATAAGAGAAACTAAAGATGTTTCCTCTCCATATTACTTAGAAATTTGCATCTAAGGGAGGCCCCTTAGGGGTTATCACACTTTTGTGTATGGGAGAGGACTTAGGCTATGGTCTAGTCGGTGCAACCACACATTTCACACATGCTCTGGCTTCTCCATACCCCCTCTTCAATCTCTGTGTTTGACCCCTTTATATACTACAACACCATATATCTCCAGTAACTCCCTCAAATTCTATCTTTAATTCACACAGATCTCTCTTTCTCACGGAAAAATATTTTCTTCATTTTTTGATCCTGATTTTGTTCTCTCGGTGATTCTATGTCTTCCCTTTGTTGTACTCGAGATTATCTTCTCTTTAAACCCAAATAATATCTCACAGAAATTTTATCTCTTCATTATACAGGATCGAGCATATCCCGAGATTTTTATCCCTGAATTGATTGCTACTTACTTAATCACGAGATTTTGGAGATTCTCGAGTTTCCAAAACCTGTTAACACTCTTATTAGTGAAGACCGAACAAAATCTTACCAAAATATATTCCAACTCTCGCAACAGATTCTCACAGATTGAGAAGAAAATTTTTCCCGCCATAATTCCAATTTGAAATAAGAAGAGGGTACCTATAATAAAAGTCTGGGTGCCTTTGTCAAAACTTGGGGGTGCCTTTATCAATTTTGCGGATGCCTTTAACACTTTTGTTGGGGGTGTTTTTGACACTTTTTAAGCCAATTTTCTCCATAAAAGTTTATTCTTCCAAAAACCCTGAAAGCACATAAAATAATAATATTAGTACAAAATATGAGAATTATTAACACAAGTATGAGACTAAATAAGACACATAAATGTGTCTATCAAATACCCCGAAACTTATTATTTGCTAGTCCTCGAGCAAATCTAAAATAAAAACAAATTCTAACTCACTTTCGCAGGCATCACGATTGCACTTAGCGTGTGCAATAAGCCTTAAACCCCTAGGTGTCCCTAGTGGACGAGTTTTGTCTTGTGAGGGTTTACAAGAGATATACCCACAAAACCTTTACTCTAAACCCTAGCTACCTGTGAATGATCGAGGGTAAACACTAAACAAGCTATTTAGTTGGCATACTAAATTCTTCGGCTATGAGAATCATTACCCTATATGAGTCCTTTATTGTACACGAGTTTTCATTCAGCGTACTAAAATTCATACAAGAATTCAAAACTCTACTTAGATAATCGTTCAACCATGATACTCGAAATCTATCAAAGTACAATCACATGAAAAGATTTAGAAGATGGATATAAACAAAATGAAGTTTGCACATGTTGACTAAGGTGAACGATGTTTCCTATATCTGTCTGAAGGTCACTGCTAGGATGAACCCTAATGGATTGAGATACGTTCCCACTGGTCTTAATCCTTATACTAATATCAACTCAGCTGGTATATACATGGGCCCCATCGGTCGATTTATTGAAAATAAAACTATTATCCTTATACTGACAACATGATTAGATCTTTTGAATATAAGCGCATGGTCCTTTTCAGCAAATTACATGATAGTTCCCATGGATCCTGCGTTCCACGCTTGCTTAGGCGACGGAGACAGGGAGAACACACACATATCGCTATCAAAGTGTCAATACTCGATTTTTTTTTATTTCTTTTTTTTTCAAAAATTGCCTAAATAATACAATAACGGGGCTTGATCTCAAACACACTACTTCATCCTGGCGGTGATAAAAATTCGATACTGGTGCCCCACCAAATCAGTTAGAGAAACACAAAAAATTACAAAAAAACAGAAGGTGATATGGTCGAGGTAGACTCCGAGATATGGTGACAACTATCATGGTATTTCTAACACCTGAGCTAGGCATCCTTTTATGAATAGACCATTTAGCTGTGCACAACAATTCCTATAGAAAAAGAGATAAGTTTTCATCTACTTAAAATGGTTAGTATCATCCTGAATTGTTCACAAGTTTCTAGGCTTTGGAGTTTCATACTTCACTAAAAGTTTCTCCCTTACCCCCAAACTTAAATCTAACATTGTCCTCAATGTTCTAAAGATGGATTATTAAAAGAATGAACAAGGAGAAACTGTTACCTATCAAAGGAAAGGAGTTAAGAAGAGATATTACCGTGTCGCATGAGCATGGGTTACCTCCCAAGAAATGCCAATTTTAAATTCTTCATTTAGACTAAGAAAGAATTAGTCACCTCATAAAATCATAGTGCAATATTCGGAACAACTGTGGGTCTTCTGAATAAAACAATAGTATCCAAAATAGAAGGAAACTACAGCAGACCCAAATAGTGAATAAACAAAGTACAACCTTATCCCTATCTACTGTCTTGTTTAAGACAACTACATCTAATTGAGGTTCAGGTTCGGGCTCTATGAAAGGGTCTAGATAAATCTCTTTAAGCTGAATTATCCCATAGGCAGGATCTGAGGGATCAGGTTGTAGAGTCTGGAAAAACTCAAATAATAAACTTAAGGAACATAATAATAACCTGACTAATTGTGGATCCTCAAAGTCAATCATATTTGACCCACACAGTTGACTACTCTTAAAATGGTGGTCACTCTTAAGCAAATGTATCAATTCTAATTTCCTAAAGTAATTAGGCTTAGTCTTAAAACTTAATAACTGACACATTTGAAATTCAAACATTCCCACATATGGAAGAAAATATTTTGGTGGGAAAACAAAGTCAATCTTTGTATTATTTCTTAGGTGAACCACATCGACCAGAGGATGGGTTTCTAACAACTGAACTTATTTTTGGTCATGATTAGGTTCGGAAAACAGTTTTTGAAGATAATCTCTTAATATGGTAGAGTCACAAACATCAAGTCCCAAGTGAGGGACTTTTAAAAGAGTTAAAGGTAAAGCACAGGGAGAATGATGATCACCCCCAAACTTAGAATTTTGGGTGTCCCTAGATAGACTAGTCATAATTTCCATAATTTTTAGATCATCAGATTCCTGAAAATGGTCAATTGCTTCTTTAAGTTATAATCAGGTGGTGCAGTCTCACTCACATTTAAGATTTCTACGAGTTTATCTTCTTCGTTTGAGACTGTTGTCCCTGAATCGTTAAACTCTAAAACACTAGTCTCGGAATAGACTCATTCCTCTAAACCATTGTCGTCTTCATAATAATGAGGAAATATTTCACCGTTTATAACAATGTTATCTCTAGTTAAATCCCTTTCCTCTTGAATAGGTGAATAATCATTAATATTATTAGGAACAGAACTAGAGACATCATTATTATCGTGAAACTCAATTGTTGTGAGAATTTCCTCATCATTATGACTACAGATTTCAATTTCCTCATCAAAAGTATCCTCATCATCATAATAATATGAAGATGATTGAACCTTATATAAATAAATAGTGTCTTCTATTCTAACCTCGTCCTCTAAATTAGGTAAATATTCATCATTACTATCAAGGGTAAAAGTGGAAACACTGTATTGGCAATTAAGATTATTTTGAGCAATTCTTTCTTTCATTTTTCACATAAACCTCTCTGTATTCTCAGCCAACTTCTTTAGGGATTCTTCTAGAAAAACACATGGATCATAAGTAGTACTAGATTGTAACTTCTCGTGTGATTCTTCTAGAGGAGGAGTTGGACTACTAATTGTTCCCCCCATACTTAATATGAACATTCTTTTATCCCCAGTCAACTCCTTGATGGAATTCTCCATAGATACATCTAGGTCATAAGGAGTGCTAGATCCTAACTTCTCGTGTGATTCTTTTGGAGGCATGATAGGTTCACTATAAGTACTAGATTTCACCTGCTTAAGGGCATCCCTCCAAGACAAAGAACTCGAATTTTGCTAGTTTTCCTGTTCATATGACTGGTGCGCGTACGAATAGTAATTAGGGCCTCCATGTATGAACCATAACCTTCAGAAGGTTGGTAGTGGTCCCAAGTACTATCCACACTATGGTCATAGTAAGGGTAATGCCATTTTTGAAACTCATTCTGATATTTATTGTAATACCAGCTCGACATTTTCTAAAAAAAAATTCCTAATAAATTTACAAAAAATCTAAGAAAATAAATCCTAACAGGAAAGGGTTCTAAACATACACAAACAAGGCCGACTCAACCAAATCAGACCTACTAAATCTAGCAAACAAAAAGCATGATGGCTCCTCTTAGATTGATTCTAGACCAGCTTCTATTCTTCCAAAAGGCAACTAGTTACAGTTTTAGCGAATCTCTCAGAACGATCCGAGTTAGATTAAGTCGAATAGAAACAGGATAAGCTCTAAGGAGATTTGATAACCCTGCCTCTTTGGCAACTTTTCCTTGGGATACAAGGCGGCTCTAATCAACTTAAAATAATCTTCCAGAACTTTAAGTTAGGCTAAAAAAGTAACCAATACAGTCATTTTGAATGATTTTCCAATAAGCTCGTTACCCTATATGTCTCTTTCTTGTAAAATTTTAGGCTTAGGTTCGCGTTAGGTAACGTGTTCCTAAGGCGGGCAAGAAGGAAACGGTGATGAAATCCGAGTCCTTATCTTATATGGCCAGTCCTTTCCTTTACTAGAAAATAAATCCGTATTCAAGTCCTCAACATATATGCATTACGAAGGAATACAGAAAACCCACTGACAGGGGATTCGTGGGTTGATCAAGTCTTACCTCCCGTACCAGACGAGGGATGAACCGTTGAAGTCGACTCGGGCCACCAACTCATGTGTCAGTGTACGAACCCGAGGGGCCAAGACAATAACGTAATTGTCGTCCTTCCATGTTGTAGTTTATATTTGAATACCCTTCCGTAGGGTTTAAAAATTAATAATAAAGTTCAAAAGTTCAAAGTCCAAAGTCCAAAAATAAGAAAAAATATAAAAAAATACCTAAAATAATTACAAAAATAATAAGAATTTCCTAATACAATTTTCTAAATAGAAAAATAAAAACCCTAAAAAATTTAAAATAAATAAATTTAACTATAAAAAAAATCTTGTCTTTTTTTTCCGTTCTTTTCGCTTTGTCTTTGACTCCAAGTTTTTAATCAATCAATATAATCTTTAGCTCTAATTTCTTACTGATCCAAAACCTATAATACAAAGAAAATACCCAGAAACGTAAAATAGAACAAATAAAAATAAACAAAATAAAAATCAAACTAAACTAATTAACCTAAAACAATTCTGAAAACAAGTCCGCGTCGGCGGCGCCAAAAACTGATGGTTTTGTAATAGTGGTAAATAAAGTATCGTTCGCTCGAACTTGTGAGGATTGAATTTAGATTTAATAAACTGATTTTAAACTAAAAATATACGCAAAATATAATATTCACAATTACTGAGGTTACGGATTTCACCATTAACCAATTAAAGTGATTCAAACTAATCAATATTCATGCAATTCTTACATTTAATTTGATTCTAAAATATTGCAACAAGTAGATTTTCAAAATAACAATTGTATAACAAAAGCATGTAACATCTAAAACCTAAGTCAAGCATGTAACATCTAACGAAATCACAACTGCTTAAAAAAAATCATTAAATCAATTTTTAACCAAGGAAAATAATCATAAAAGAAATTGCAAAAATTAATAGAAATATACCATTTTTCTTGGAACAATGGCTTCCTCCATCACCTCAGTAAAGGGGTTTAGCTCCTCATGTTGAAAACACTCTCAAAATACTCATTCATTGCTCAAAAAGGTATTTACAAATGGTGAAAAGGAGTGAAAATAACTAAAACAACGAGTTTGCAACGTTTATAAGTGTTACAGACTCACTATTATAGAGGGATACTGTTTCCTGAAGATAAACGTTGCAAATGAAGATATTTGTTGCAAAGTTAAAAACTTTAGCAACAGAATCTTCAACCTTTTCGCCACGGAAGCTTCAACACTATGGCAACGTTTTCTTCATCTTCTTCACCATGATCATGAGCAGATTTTTCTGGAATTTTGATTTTTGCGCTCGGCCTCTCCAGACCCCCCTTCAATCTCTGTGTTCGACCCCTTTATATACTACAACACCACATATCTTCAGTGAGTCCCTCAAATTCTCTCTTCAATTCACACAGATCTCTCTTTCTCACAAGAAAATATTTTCTTCATTTTTTGATCCTGATTTTGTTCTCCCGGTGATTATGTGTCTTCCCTTTGTTGTACTCGAGATTATCTTCTCTTTTAACCCAAATAATATCTCACAGAACTTTTATCTCTTCATTATACAGGATCGAGCATATCCCGAGATTTTTATCCCTAATTTGATTGCTACTCACTTAATCACGAGATTTCGGATATTCTCGAGTTTCCAGAACCTGTTAACACTCTTATTAATGAAGACCGAACAAAATCTTACCAAAATATATTCCAACTCTCGCAACACATTCTCACAGATTGAGAAGAAATTTTTCCGCCACAATTCCAATTTTAATAAAACTCTGGGTGCCTTTATCAATTTTATGGGTGCCTTTAACACTTTTGTTGGGGGTGTTTCTTGACACTTTTTAAGCCAATTTTCTCCACAAAAGTTTCTTCTTCCAAAAACCCTAAAAGCACATAAATAATAATATTAGTACAAAATATGAGAACTATTAACACAACTATGAGACTAAAAAAGACACATAAATGTGTCTATCATCCATAGAGTTCATTTGGAAGATAGATTATATAACCATGAGTAATGGTGATGTTATACCGGTGTATTAACTCTGTGTCTGTTGCATTTGTGTTTCTGTAATTGTAACACCATATGTACATTGACTATGATAAAAAGGAAAATGATCTTAGGGATGACCATGAGGAAGAGCTAAAGCATGTTCATCTTCATTCTGAAGATGAATTGCAATAGTATTGTTTGCAACAGCTTCCCTTCCCTTTTTGTCTATGATTTTTATCTTTGCACTACATATCTAGTTGGTAACTATGAATTTATGTGTTCTAATGTAGAGAACCGGAATATTAAAAGAAAAACATGACCTTGAATTGAAAGTTCTGAAGTATCAACATGAAGATGAAAAAAGAAAACGACAAGAGGAATTGGGACACCAGAAATCCAAGGTATACTCTCTCATATTTTCTTTTCTTTTTTATTTTTCTGGAAAGGTTTACTCTTTCGACATACACACATAACAATTGACCGTAGGTGCTTTATGTGAACCTATCTTGCTGGGGCATTGTAGGAGGAAAGACAGAGAGCTTTGTTGCAAATGCAGTGGAAAACATTGGACGAGAATCCAAAAGAGGACCAAGAAGTGATATCAAAAAAGGTTTGGTTTCATCCGTTTTGTTTCTTTCTGTGTGTTGCTTCCACTTTCATGTTTATTTTGTCTGCAGAGCAAACATGTTATAAATTGATGGTTATCTATAAGGCTCCATGAGGGCTAATAGACAAGTAATACGATTTTTTGGTAGGGAAAATCTACTACACTGTCTTAGAACAAATTCACAAAAGTAGATTCTGGGTATTAGTTGATATCCCTGGTTTATATTTTGTTACACATGAGTTACACTCAGTTATAGTTTTATCTGTTTTTCTGTTCCTGATCACATACATGTTGTGACCATCTCTAGTTATTACATATGGATCTTTGGGGACAATCTCTAGTTATTTCCAATAGTGGTTTTCTTTACTATGTGAACATTATAAATGATTTTACTAAATTTTGTTGGTTGTTTCCATTAAGTACTAAATCTGATTTTAAGACCATTTTCTTCAACTTCAAAATTCAGATTGAGAATTAATTGTCATTGAGCATTGTTACCATAAGAACAGACGGAGGGTGGTGAGTTCATTAACAATAAATTTGAAATGTTTACAACCTTACATGGAATTAAGCATGAATTGACTTGTCCTCACACCAGTGAGTAGAATGGTGTTGCTGAGGCAAAACATAAGCATTTTTTAGATGTTGGTAGAACATTTTTAATTCAATCCAAACTTCCAGAATCTTTCTGGGTTGATACATTTCTAACAGCCAACTTCACTATTAATAGATTACCTACCAGATCCCTCAATTTTCAATCTCCTTTTGAAGTGTTGTTTCACAAAAACCAGATTATAATGCCCTGAGATGTTTTGGATGTTCTTGTTTTCCATGGTTAAGACCTTATGCACCTAACAAACTTTCTCCTAGAAGCTTATATTGTCTTTCTTGGCTATAGTAGTAAACAAAAAGGTTATAATTCCTAGAACCTACTTCTGGTAGAGTTTATATCTTCATACATGTTGTTTTTAATGAAAATGAGTATCCATATTCATCTCTAATGCATAAACCTACTCCAACTTACACCTTCATTACTGATGCTCAGTTTACTTCAGAAAGTTCTCCTTTGGATCTTGTTGTTTCTTTAGTTCATTTTGTCATACAATCTTTTGTTTTAACTCCTGCTACTAGCATTACCAATGATCATGGGATGAAAACTAGGGGCAAGTCTGGAATCATTAAACCCAAATCTTATTTTGTAACTAAGCATTTGTTACCATTTGTACTATTGAGTAATGCCATTCCAGTTACTCCTACATGTTTCACTAAGGAAAACAAAGACCCAAACTGGAGGGTAGCTCTTGATGAAGAGTATGATTCTCTAATGGCCAATGAAACTTGGACCAAAGTTCCACCAGATTCATCCCAAAACATTGTAGGTTGTAAATGGGTATTTAGAATCAAGTAAAAGGCTGATGGTTCTGTTGATAGATATAAGGCTAGACTTGTGGCCAAAGGGTTTCATCAACATGAAGGTGTGGAATATAATAAAACATTTAGTCATGTTGATAAACCAAAAACTATTAGGCTCATTCTTTCTTTTGTTGTGTCTTATGACTGGAAAATCAAACAATTAGATGTGAGTAATGCTTTTCTTCATGGAGAGCTCAAGGAAGAGGTTTATATGACTTAACCACCTGGTTATGTGGATCAATATCATCCAGAATATGTTTGTAAATTGAATAAGTCTTTTTATAGTCTTAAAAAAGTACCAAGAGCTTGGTATGCCAAGATTCATTCTTCTCTTTTGTCTATTGGCTTTAATACTTCATCTGCAGACACATCTCTCTTTGTGTACAATGTGAACAACATCATCACTGTTCTTCTTGTATATGTTGATGAAATTATCTTGACAGGGAATTCATCTTCTCATTGTGCTTCTGTGCTATCAACTCTTAGTGCTCAATCTCTTATCAAGGATTCAGGTAATCTTCATTTCTTTCTTGGCTTAGAGGTTAAAAGAAATTCTTCAGGGATTTTCATGTGTCATAAAAAATATGCTTTAGACTTACTTGCTAAGAACAACATGGTTGGTGCTAAGCCTTGTACTTCTCCAGCTTCTTCAACTATGAAATTGAGTGCTCTTTATGGAGATCCTCTACCAGATCCTACTGAATACAGGTCCTTGGTAGGTGTTTTGCAATATTTAAACTGAGATATGTTATTCTATTGATCAGTTGTGCCAGTTTATGCACAATCCTACCACTGTTCACTTTATTGCAGCAAAGAGAATTCTGAGGTACATCAAGTGTACTTTGGATCATGGTTTATTTTTCTCAAAGGTTTACATGTTCTTCAAGGCTACAGGATGCTAATTGGGATGGTTTTCCTGATGATAAAAGATCCACAACGTGTTTCTTCCTATTCTTTGATAACAATCCAATATCTTGGTCATCAAAGAAACAAGCTACTGTAGCAAGATCCTATACAGAAGCTGAATAGAGGGCTCTTGCATAAACTTTTGCTAACCTAGTCTGGTTATGTCAACTGCTCAGGGACTTGAAGATTTTTCTTCAAACATCACCAAAGTTAGCCTGTGATAACATGGGTTCAATCTCTACTGCTTCTAATCCATTTTTTCAGGGAATTAGTGCAGGAATTTTTTTTACAAGTTTCTTATGTTTCCACTATTGGTCAGATTGTTGATATCTTCACTAATGTCTTACATACCAAGGTTCAGTTTGTTGAAGGACAAGTTGTGTGTGGTTGATTTGAAAACTTTTCCCCACCAGCACAGCTTGAGGGGGTGTTATAGCTAATATCCCTGGTTTATATTTTGTTACACCTGAGTTACACTCAGTTATAGTTTTATCTGTTTTTCTGTTCATGTTCACACACGTGTTGTACTGTGACTGGCTTCTATTTCTCATTGTCCTGACTAGTGAGTACTTATACTCCTCGGGTGTTATTGTAATGATGTGAGTAACACAAATTGTATTTTCTGAATTCTGGATCCAATGTTACCTCTGGGTACTATCGAAGAGAAAAAAATTTGATATCAATGCTAGAAAAAACATTCGAATTACCATATTAGCTCAGAGTTTACGTTTTCAGCCAGACAACACCTAGAATGGTTTGTCTTTTAGTGGTACTTGCAATTCTGCTGGCTATAGGAGGTATATATAGAATCGTCCTGCCAATAAGATCTTTAAATGCACTAGTACAAATATGGGCTTTGGTGACAGTTCAAAATCCTAAATCATGACAGTTCACGAATTAACTGTCACAAAAGAATAAGCTATGAGATATATTCAACAGTTTCTTACCTAAACTCACACCAATAATAGTGAAAAATCGTGACAGTTTGTTAACTGTTACTGAATATCTATACGATGATAGTTTTTGTAGGAAAATGTTAGTGTACATTGATGTATTATAGCAGTTATAAACTGATACTATTCTTAGGTTATTGCAACTGTTATCAAAAAGTAAAGTTATAGATGCCAGTTTTTTTAATTACGACCACTTTCATCTATAGTGATACTTTTGATCCAAAACAGCTGCTATTTATATAATCTACCCTAAAGCATTCTCAAACGCACGATGTTGTCAGTTTGAGTCCCTAATTAGCCATTATCTACTAGTAGTAGTTTGTACTTTCATAAGTTTGTTTAATAACTTCTGGTCTCTCCACACCTTCGCCTATCTTTTTGTTTGGAAACCCAACATAAGCTTAAACATAATTTTTCAATACTATCACCCATCTCTCTATTTCCATTAAATTAAAAACCTAATCTCTCTCAACAATTTTTATCTATGTACAGGAAGATCTCATCCTTCTCTTCTCTTGCACTAGTACAAATATGGGCTTTGGTGACAGTTCAAAATCCTAAATCATGACAATTCACGAATTAATTGTCACAAAAGAATAAGCTATGAGATATATGCAACAGTTTCTTACCAAAACTCACACCAATAATGGTGAAAAATCGTGACAGTTTGTTAACTGTTTCTGAATATTTATACGATGATAGTTTTTGTAGGAAAATGTTAGTGTACATTGATGTATTATAGCAGTTATATACTGATACTATTCTTAGGTTATTGCAACTGTTCAATATAAGAACTGTTATCAAGGAATAAAGTTATAAATGATAGTTTTTTTAATTACCGCCACTTCCATTTTTAGTGACAGTTTTGATCCAAAACAGCTGCTATTCATATAATCTACCGTAAAACATTCTCAAACGCACGATGTTGTTAGTTTGAGTCCCTAATTAGCCATTATCTACTAGTAGTGGTTTGTACTATCATAAGTTTGTTTTGTAACTTCTGTTAGTGGGTCTCTTCATACCTTTGCCTATCTTTTTGTTTGGAAACCCCAACATAAGCTTAAACATAATTTTTCAATACTATCACCCATCTCTCTCTATTTCCATTAAATTAAAAACCTAATCTCTCTCAACAATTCTTATTTATATACAGGCAGATCTCATCCTTCTCTTCTCTTGGGTTTTTCTCTTAGTAAAATCTGGGATCCCATCTTTTACTTCAATCTAGGGTTTTTCTTTTACTTTAATCCGTATACAATGTTGGACCTAATGGTTACCAAACAACTTCTGTAGCAGTGAAAATCGGGGTTTTCCGCATCTGTCAAGTCAGTTTTACTTTTAAAGAGTAGATAGAGAGGGGGGGGGGGGGGGGGGGACGAATCCATCAATGGCTGGAGGAGTAGATCACCAGAAACATCTTCTAAGTTTAATTCGAGATTTCGCTACTGAAAATTCTCAAGGAGGTCATAATTTCTTAATTTTTTCGACTTTTTTTTATTTATTCTCTGTTTAATTCATTTCGAAAATCTTGTCTCATAGTTTATGAGTATTGTTTGTTAATTATTAAAAAATCTTTGTTACGATTCAGAACGAAGAGTAGTTGGTTTAAAACCAAGAATCCGAGATAGATAAAGAAAATTCTCAACTCGAAGAAGCTAAACGCTGTAAAGAAACTGCTGAACAAGAATTGAAAGGATATGAATTCGAATTGGCTTTAACTGAAGCTTCTGTTCAAGCTTTAGAGGTTTGATTTTGTTCTTTTGAGGTTTTCACTTGGTAAATTAGAAGGTTTCTATTCTGGATTTGTGTAACTGTGTTGTAAACTACCAGACTAGAATTTCTTCTACTCAAGATGAGATTTCGAAGATTGGATTAGTTGTTAACGCTATTAAAGACCAAGAAGGTCTTTCCCGGTATGAGCTTCTGATTCCTTTCATTTAGGTTTTATATTTCATAGTTGCATTTAAGTTGCAATTTTATGATGAACCTGTTAATAAAACTCCTCTAAACAATTACTTCTGTCCATGTTGATGCAGAGACGATTTTATTAATCAAATGCTTGAATTCAACCAGCAAATAAGGTCGATATCTCACTTTCTTTTTCAATGTTGCTTCTCTTTCTTTACTATATTTCTATTAAGATTTCACACAAGGACAAGAATAAAGAGGTAAGTGAAGGGTTTGAAATCGTTACACCTAGTTAGCAACACTAACTTTATATTTTTTATTGGTACTTAAGCTAGATACAATTAGTTGTTGTGAATAGTCTGAATGTGTTCTTGGAATGTTGAGAATTTTGATCCAACTAATTTTAAGATTTGTTATCTTATGCGTTAGTCATATTACTAGATGGGTGTAAATTTAGCTTCAAAGTCCTATAGAAAAATTACTTGGGGTGTAGTGAAGCATCAAGCCTTAGAAAGATTGGTTTTCCTCCACAATGTTATAATTTTTGCAATACTTCTTTTATGATATTGTGACACATCAGTTATGTCTAGCAACACTGGTTAAAAATTAGAAGCTATCTTGATTCCAGGAGGATCAATGAGACTTCATGGGCTGAGTTAGCTGCAAGGTTAGATTTATTTTTTCCACTAAGTGTCACTTTTATTGTTAGTCGACACGTGATAGTTGTAGGGGTATTATCGGACCTAGTGGTCATACCATTTGTTACTTAACAGTATGACTGGAATTCCATCAGATTAATAATTCAGATGCTACTGGAAATAACTTCAGGAATAGGAATTTCTCCTGGAAATGCAGGTTATCTTCGGTATGTCAGTCAACTTATTACTTAATCTTTAATTGTTACAACATCAGCCTCAAATGCAAGCTCAAGTTCGTATTATAATTATTTGTTTCCTTACTTTACATTGCCCAAGACCATATGCCACCGGAGTTTTTTATCCCCATGCTTTCAATTGTTGGCAGAATTACTGATATCGTGAAGTGGACTTGGCTACTTAAAGATTTAAAGGTTGTTTTTTCTAATTGGCCCTTTTTATCATGTTAATTTAAACTCTAATCATTTTAAGCTTTCCTGTATAGTTAAATTTTTCATCTCTTGCTCATATTTTGTTAATTTCTAGGCATAAATCTGAGAAGATAAGAGATAATATTGAGATTAAGCATAATGGTGTTTGTTTGTTTGTTGATGGACTTAAATTATCCCTAAACTATTTTCTACCTCAGGTCCATATCATCTCATTTTTCACTTGAGCATCTAGTTCATCTGCTCATTCTTTCGTTGGACACACAATTAATTGATTTGTTATTACAATTACCCAGGGAATGAAAGGATACTCACACTTGTACTTGTCATTAGGTTCATTTAATGAGAATTTAAACAATCTCAACTATACTTCTTATTTTTTTTAAGAAATATCGATTCCCTAAGTGCTCGACCACTTGCTAATGGTGAAGTGAAAGATAGTACTCTACAGAAGCAATGTTTTGAATTCTTAACAGTGCTTTAAGTAAGCATATATATTATGTCTTTGTTTATTTTCAACTACTCTTATAGGTTCGTACTAGGTAAAATTCACCATGATGATTCTGCCAAATAAATCTTTTGTTGTATTTATATTATATCTTTCTCAGTTGTATCTTGAATAGTTGAATCCCTGGGATGTATTATTTATCATCAAATATTTTTTCTTCCATTCTAAAAAAGAACAAAATTAACTGGGACGAGATACAGGATGCTCGTTTCTTTCTTTGATTACTTAATTTGGCATGTTCACTTGTATGCAGCGTTTTAGATTGTGTTTACAACTATTACCTCTCTTATTATATGGGTAATGTGATTCTTTTCTATATGTACAGGTAACTGTGAGAGCTTAGCTTCAGAAGTTCTGTCATGGATGCAATGACATAATTTTTATTGAAGAACAGTTCTTCATCCATTGCGTTATTATCTGGTTTCAAGTAAGCCTCAGTTTTTTTCGATACAATCTAAACATTGGATATAGAGTAAATGAATGCAATACTACAAGACAGCTAAACAGATGGTTTCACAACAATGTGATATTTCACTTTTCTCTGTTGCATTTTGAATAGTTGAATCCATGGTTTGCATTATTCATCATAAAATATTTTTCTTCACATTTCTATGACTATGAGTTCACAAGAATTATGTGGGCCAGGATCGGAAGGATATTCGGTTTCCTTTTCTTGTCTCGACATGTTTTGGACTATGTCTACAATTTTTGGTGACCTTTTAACATATGGAAATGTTATCTACTTTGTAGGTATCGGGAGTGTGTTGCTTCAGAAGTTTACAGTGATGGTTGCGACTACACAAATTCTTCTAATAATGGAGAGTACAAGACCTCCTCCAATCAAGAGGCAGCGGAAGCTACTGTTAGAACATTGAAGTTCAAGAAATCTGAGGTAGTGGAAGCCACTTTACAACATTAGAGTTCAAGAAATATTTTTTATTGTAATGAAAAAAATGATATAATTTATTTATTTATCTCATTTTTTGTTGTATCATTGTGTTGAACAAGGTATATACAAAATATAATTGTTTTTTAGCTCTATCTTTCAATTTAAAGTATCATCAATAATTGTAACATTAACTCACTGCTAAAACTCATTATACGATGATTGTTGTATGAAAAATATGTTACTGAATGGGTGTACGATGACAGTTCACAGAAAATGTGCAATGGAAGAGGGTTTACAATGACAGTTCTATTTAAAAGATATTGTTGTAAGTTGTCAACTACGACAGTTTTATAAAGAAACTGTTATCTTCAAACAAGAAATTTAGTTTCTCATGACAGTTTCATTTATAAAATGATATTGTAAGTTCTCAATTATGACAGGTTTATGAAGAAACACTTATCTTATTCGTAAGAAATTGAGTTACTGATGACAGTTTTCTTTAAAGTATGTTACAGTAATTTGTCAATAATGAGAGGTTTATGAAGAAACTGTCATCTTAGTTAAGAAGTTAAGTTTTTAATGACAGTTTTCTTAAGAAAATGTTACGGTAAGTAGTAACAATGACAGGGTTATGGAGAAACTGTCACCTTAGTAAAAGAAATTAAGTTGCCAATGACAGTTTTATTTAGAAAATGTTATTGTATGTTGTCAACAACGACATGTTTATAAAATAACTGATACTTAAAGTCATGATTCCGTAACAATTTTTATAGACCCTTTCGTAACAGAGGCTTTAATGACAGTGCAATTATTTTTTAAAACTGTCACATAAATGTTTTGGTGGCAGTTTTTAACTGTCACATAAGCCCAAATTTGTACTAGTGTTTGGTTTTTCTCTTAGCAGAATCTGGGATCTCATCTTTTACTTCAATCTAGGGTTTTTCTTTTGTTTTAATCCGTATACAATTGTGGTTTCTACTCTATTAATCTTCTCGATCTCGAACTTTTTATTTCCCAAACTTTTCTTCTTCATCTCCATCACCAGCTCTATCGAAAGGTTCTGATTTAGATTCTTTGGATAACAAATCTTGTGAGGCAGTTGATGAGATGATGAAACATCAGGCGAGAAGACACAAAAGCTGGTTGATGTATTAACAGATCATGTCATGTGGAGAGAGTACTCAGTTGCGCCGGAACCACCAAGTTGCTCCTTCACTGGAAGATGAACCACAAACTTTCATGTAAATTTTCTCTGCTCTTCACATATCAATTCTGATATTAAGTTGTGATATCTAGATATACTCTTGGGTTCAATCAATTAAAATAGTATGTATCAATGTAACAGGATACAAAACTAGGATGTTATAGTTTCCTTTCAAAAACATATAACTTGAATCTAACAGTACACATAACTAGAATTCGAACAGTATTCTCACTTAATTGAGAATTCTAGTTGTATTTTTAACAGTCCTGCAGGAGCTCGCAACCAATCACCGCACAAGGAAAGCTCTGATATGCCGATTAATAGCACCAGCACCAGTACCAAATATCCCAACTTGGATGAAGATAAAAATGGCTGGACGAAGTCTTACGATGTAAGGAACACGTCTATTTCTGTTTTCCATTCTTGGATTCTACTGAAAGTACGTTTTCAAATCCAGTGTGGTAGTTAATATCAACAAGAGGTTACAGGGTTGTTAATTGTAAAGCAGCTAGCATTCCTACTCACAGTCTTGTGGAATTGCAGAAATGCACTCTTTAGGTAACAACAAGTAGTTCTATATTTTGAAGCTTATTCAGATTAGAAACTGGTGCAGGCCACACAGGTTCATCCTCCTGATTGTCACGAACATATAATTGATGAAATGACAGATACGGCTAGAGTTTCAACAGTGACTGCAAAGCAAATAATTTTTCCACAAAAAGATTGCGCGAGGACTATTTCTGTAAATTGGGATGAAATTTACAACGGAGACACAGAAAGGAGCTCCCAAATAAAAAACATTCAAGATATGTTGGAGGAGTCTCAGTCATCAAGTTCCAGTCATTCACTTAATGACTTCGCCGAAGAAGAAGATGCGTCAGAGGTAAGGTTCTAAAGATTGAGAGAGTAGATATGTAGTAATACAAACTGACATTCTCACTAAATTCCTGGTTGTTCTTACTATTCCAGGTAGAGGTGGATGAAATTCAAAGTTCACTAAGGACTAGTAAAGAAGAGAACGATGATACACAATCTGAAGCCAGTGATTAGTAATCCTGTACTACCATGACTAATCAAAATATGAGTCTAATACCTTCTTATGAACAAAAGCAGTGTATCAAATGTATAGCTACATTATTTGTTAGTTAAATTGGCTTAACATACACAGGGAGGTGCAAGCAACTTGCTCCGTTTTAAACCCAGCATGCACTGCTAAAGCTTCAGAAAAGCTTCCCGATGTACCATGCAAGAAGATGCCTATGAAGGGTATTCAAGTCATATGTTTTCTTGCACAAGTCTTAGTTATGTCAGCGATTTAAACTTATCTATATCGGAACTGAAAAAGATGGATTCCAATTCCTTTTACAATTTGCATGGTGAAGGTAGAGAAACTCTAAAGATATCAGAACATCATAGGTTTAGACTCTTTGATCACTTAACATCTAAAGCACTGAAGGACAAGAAGCTTACTCATGTGGGTAACCTAAAGAATTCGGCAAGGTACAAGCAAGAGTCAAACACCAGGGAAAGTATGAATGCAGAAAGTTTATATCCTAGAAAGAAAGTGCAAATGGAAATATTTGAGAAGAGAGTTTATGCATTATGCTTGTCAGATAAAATTGAAACATGTGAAGAAGATGATGGCAGTTTAGAACTTTCAACCATGCAGGAAACTGAGAATTATCAAAACCATGCTCGCTGAGAATGATACAGTGAGGCTGAAACTGTTTGCTGATAATGAGATAATAGCTTCATTGTTGACTAACTACCTTGCTGTGCAGTAATACTGAGTCGATTAACACATGTTTTTTTTCTTAAGGTCTATCATCTCTTGATGTTCTTTTGTTGGTCAAGTTTTAGATGCTAGTTTTCATTTGCTTTGCAGGACATGGCCCAGGAATGGACTGCTGAAGTAGATGCTCTATAGAATAAGATATTGTGAAGCATGGTGTTCATCTACTTAGTGTGAGGGTTCAATTCGAATATGATATTGTTATTATTGTGTAAACTTGAGTATTCAAAAGGTATTGTGGATATTTTAAATTTACTCTTTCTTAACTGATTTTTTTTTTAAGTTGATATTTTTACAGTTTTTGATTAACGATAGTAGAACTTTGGAACATGAGTTTTATTTCATTTTTTACCTTTTAGGTCTTTGACTAATTTAGGTTTTTAATTGGCTCTTCAAGGTGAAGGAAACAAAAATTATGGAAGAAGATAAAAATGAATTATACAGAGGTAAATCACTCTTCCATGTATTGTTTTGTTACGAGGGTGACTGATATTCTTATTTGAAATTGCTTAATAGGTGTTCGATATTTTCCCCAGGTGCATAATTGCCACTCAAATTATGGATTGTTCATGATTGATGTACACTAAGTATCTTGTTGTATGTTTTAATTGTTTAGCAACGGAGTTAGTTGTCTAACTTTCAGTAACTTATGATGGTATTCCGGGATAAACCAAACATAGGCTTATGGAGCTTAATGGTGATCGAAAGGCTATGAAAAGGGATCATGTTGACCGCGAAGAAAAACAGGTGGCGAATGTTACAAGTAATTGTGATGAACTTCAATCACTTGATCCATGGACAACATGGGTTTACAATCCTCGTACCACGCCTTCTAACTTATGTGAGTTCCTCATTCTAAGGATTTTTTTTGTCTTATACTAATCATTTTCTAGATTTACGCTGGTACAATATTTTCTATTAAGTTTGTTGTTCTCTACCACTGATGTCTGATACTGAGTCTCTGTATTTTTGTTTTTTCTTCAAAACATAATGTATTTGCATCAACTGACTTAGTGAGTCGCATTAGGCTCAGATTCATTTATATCTATCTTTTCTGCTTCTTCAATAGTTCAGAATCTTTCTTACATCTCTTTCCCTTTCTTCATATATACCTGATTAATTTTTTAAGTATTTGCTACCCACATTAGAAATGTTATTGGTGAGAAACCAATCAATGTAGTATAAGTAGACGCATTATGTTAAACACATTGTATTTTACTATTTAGTAACCATATGGATGATGAAGAGGAAAAATTTGAAAGATTAACCGAGTGATACTTCGGATTAGAGGCTGAATATGTTTGAACCGCTTACCTCTCATCTATTGTTTTATATCTTTCTCATGTGTCATGAGGCTACCTGGTTGAAGTAATTAGTTTTCATATATATGTTAAAATGACTGTTGAAGTTATTTTTGCTAATTCATTTTTTCATGGACAGTGATTCCGAGTTAGGATTATGACAGGTTAACAGTAAGATAAGATCTCCGATGAAGGTGGAATAAGGAAGGGTTCTATACACTTGGGACTTTATAGAGTAGAAACCACCCGATAGAGGCCTTTGGTGTCCCCTCCAGTCAAGAATTGGGGCCTCACAATCACCAGCCAATATAATAAATATGTGCTTTTTTTTATCATGCCTTTTTTCGTTCATGGTTTAATATTCTGGTGTCCTAGGCGTAGAGGAACCACACCAATCCATCCCGAACTTGGTGGTTAAACTCTACTGCGGTGACGATACTGTAGGGGAGGTCCTGCAGAAAAATAGCTCGACGCCAGGATGATAAAAAGCTTAACACCTCTCATTCTTATTACTTATTCAATATTAAAAAAAAAAAAAGGTCGTTTTATTCAAAACCATATTCTCAATAATTTTTGGAGGGTACAAGGTAGTTTCGGGCGCTTCTCCCTGGTCTTCATACCTATATATTATCTTAGATACCTTTTTACTCTTTTTAACAAGCATGACCATGATACCTATATATATGTCATTAGTGTCGAATTCATCTATTCTTGGTTGCCTTCATGCCCGAGTCAAGGTCGAAAAGCAGGGTGTTTCGGAGTCACTGTCGTTCCGCTTCAGCTTAGCTCGAGGACCGGGGCGGGGCAGAGAGAGAAAACCCAACCTACAAGTTATAGAAAGCAGAGTCACCAACTCCACCGACAGCCATGCAGCACCTGTATGAAAGTCAGTACCATCCGGTTGACCTTCCACTACTGACAAAAACCCAAGAGCGGAAGACTTTGACTCTTGGTTGGAACGAAGACATGAGAATGCCCTCGGGTGTCAGTGTCGTTGATTCAGATGGCGGAGCCAATCATAGCGAAGTACTTGCTTGTAACGAGAAGTTGGAGTTCATGTATGTAATATAATATGGATAAGAAAAGCAATGAGAATTTACTTAGGTAATGTACTTTTCTTTCGCACATATCTGAATCGCGAAATTCTGTCACGTTCCAACTCAAGTAGAAGAACGTCACACCTACCCACTCATCAATCACGGTATTCGGTAGTAGAGACCCCTATTGTATTGGAAATGGGCGTTCATCTTTTGACTGTTGTCAACTAATCTCTTCGAACCCTGATTTCTTTTTTCATATTGTAAAAGGGCAGCATCTACCAGACTGCAGGGGGAAGGGAATTTGTTGGATCCTGCTCTACCCATTTTCTCGCTGACCCATCATGCAAAAGGTACGCCGTTAGAGCCATCTGCTCCTTCGACTGATTGTTTTCTAAAAAACAATAATAATAAACTCTAGTTAACAATATTTACACTCTATCTTAGAGGTAAATGGAATGACATACCTCAATCCATTCCATCATGATTTTATTCGTCTATACCAATTCACCAGGGTAGTTTTAGAAAACTCATACATGCGCTTCTACTCCCGATTTGAATATTCAAATCCGCAAGCTTATCTCCGACTACCAGTACAATTTCATGGTTTACTTTGCTTGGACGCCACAACTACTATTCCTGATATCAATAGCTAAAATTGGTCTCTGTTTGAATTTATTTTAATATTTTTCGTATAAGATGTAACTTATGACTGTTTGTGCATATCCTGTTGATGAGTCCTAGATCATCTTCCAGATATAGTTTGCGTCATCTAGGTATATACTTCCGATGGATTTGTGGAAGTGATGTACCTCATTTATCTTTTAGATTTTCTTGATATTTAGTCCATCAATCTAAGTTATTACTTAAATTTTAGAGAATTTTTAATTTTGTTGTGCTTAATTATGTAATCTATATTCTGGATGATTGACATGGTTAAGGATTAATATGAGGTATTTATATCTTATAGATTTGTATTCTTACAATGAATTAGTTTGGATAAGTAACATATTCCTATTGACGCTTGCATTATATACTTTTCAGATGCATGGGTCCAAGACAATAGTGATATTTTATCCTATTGGTTGTCTAAATTCTCCACATTATTATTGCTTCTCCAACGTCCAATTAAAGCAAGTGGTGTTGTCTACATTACTTCGCAGAGACGTAGAGCAACATCTGCTTCTCTTTTTGGCATGATGGTAAATTTTCACTTGAGATTTTCTATTTTCCTTCGGTTTTTATTTTCTAGATTTGTGATTTGAATGTGTAGCCTAAGAGAAAACAGAGTAAAAGTTTTTTGGATGAGTCAAATATTCTTCTTAATGGGCATAACGATGTCAAATCAAGGAAATCCCAGTGTAAATAGATTTGTATGCGCACTTTACTTAATATTTTAGGGGCTCGACGGTAGAATTTGCATTTGTTGCTCGCTTCTCATATTTTATAGCCATAAATTGAGCGCATGAAGGCCTGTTTCCACTGCCGTGTATAGCCTAATTGTCCTAGTACAAGACCTTCTTTATAGGATTAGTTGAACTTCATGAGAAGAAGTCTTTGTGCTTCGCCTCGGGTCTAACAGGGGACTTTAACTTATTAGGCTTTAAAGTGAATAGAGGTTTTGATGTGACAAGAAGTATGACATACTTTCAGGTTTTAGTAAATCCAATACCCCCTAATAGATATTATGTTGTAAGGAGCCTTGTTAACTTGGAAAAACTGCCAGACACCTTCAATAATGTCTAGAATCAACAAAATCCTTGTTTCATAAGCCAAATGTAGCACATATTGCTCTTGCATATGCCTGCAAAATTTACTGAGTAGTTCTTCTGCATTTGTCTACTTTCTGCACCCAAGCTTTGTATTCCTTTTTCATCCAATTAAAGGTCTTGTGTTATTCTTTTAGAAAAATAAATAATGCTAATTATTCAGTATTCTCTTTTGCAGAGGAAGCCTGAGTACGATGACGGAGAGATCATGGAAGTACAGGGAGAATTGGAAGTACAGAGAGAATTGATAAATCACATGCAATCGTAGACAATATGTTATCAGATGAGTGTTGTCCAAAACTGGAAAACAAAACATGAACAAAGTATCTTTCGATCAACTTTACAGAAAATGGATATATGGTTTATAATTTCATTGTTAACATTAAGTCTATTTAATTTTGTTAAATTATGCCGTATATATATTTGTCTATAACTTACTTGGTTTGGAATTTCTAGTTGGGCACTACTTTATTTATTAAAACAATTTAAACATTAAAAATTCTTTCTATAATTATTGACATTTTGATATTAGTAATTCCCTTAGTAATTAACCTCACTTAGCATATCACCAAACACTGTCAACACGAAATCACTACAAATGAGGGTGTATTATGACATTCTCAACAAATAATGTGTCACATAATAGGATATACAATGACAGTTTTATGTAGAAAATTTTACCTACCATGACAGATTCATCAAGAAAATGTTACCTTAGTACAAGAAATTGAGTTTTCGATGACAGTTTTATATAAAACCTATGGTAACCTGTCAACAATGACAGGTTTGTGAAGAACCGTTACCTAGTACAAAAAAATGAAGTTTCTAATGACAATTTTATTTAGAAAATGACACTATGAATCGTCAACAATGGCAGGTTTATGAAGAAACTGTTATCTTATAGTCACGATTCTGTAACAGTTTCTTATAGACCTTTCGTAACAGAACCTTTGGTGACAGTGTAAAAAATTCTCAAAACTGTCACATAATTATTATGATGACAGTTTTTAACCGTCATCCAACCCAATTTTTATACTAGTGCTGGTTGTTAATGATAAAACCGTGAAAGGTTTTACCCCTTGTTCTACTATATGTTCGATATTTCCCTCTCAGTTATAAAATACCACCTTATGATACATATTTTACCTCGAATTCCATTTTGCCTTTTCTAGTATTTTGAGGGCTTTTAATAGGAAATGCTGATTCATTCATTCGTTATTTATCTTATCCTAGTATAAATTTATTATATGCATTAATTTGTCTAACTTGCTTCGTAGCTTCTTCATCTATCGGCTTAATTATAAATACGCTTCATAGGTGTTAAATTTTGATAATTTATTTTATCAACCTAGCCTTTCTGGTTCATTTAAGTTCTTTTGGTTAATAGTTGTGTTCATTCTGTTAGTGAAGGATTTTTTTTTGGAGAAATCCAACTCTGTTTAATCCACAGGACTACCCCATTTCAACAAAAATCAACATGAGGAATGCTGATGGTGAGAAAAGAAGTAAATATCATGTTACAAAGCCCAATACTGATGAGAAGGTAGATCAGTAGATATGTAGATATATTCGATAATCAGTAACTCCAAGTTTCTGGCAGTGAAATAATATTAACTTAAGCGTTTTTTCACTGTTTGTGGGATGTACAGTTTATAAGATTGACGCAAACACCAGTACCGAGTGCGTTAATGAAAGATGAGAATGAAAATGCAGGAAACGTGAATATTCCTAAGCATAGCCGAAAGGTGAGTTCCTCTGTATCCCTACATCCACTAGGACTACATAGCAAGTTAGACTATAAATTTGACTGTTACAGGTCATAGTCAAAACCTTACTCTATTAATACTCTACATGTAATGTCACTTTCAAATCTAAAACACTTGTTTGCTAACCAAAACCTAAATATCTATTAAAATGATTGTATTATTTGCCTCTTGTGTCTTCTAGTGTGATTATAACCTAAATATCTATTAAAATGATTGTATTATTTGCCTCTTGTGTCTTCTATAGTGATTACCGAAAATACGGTAACACAATCAAATGAATCAATTATTTAAAAGATATTATAAACATGATTGAATCAATAAAAAAATTAGTGTAAAAAGGTCATTTATTGAAATTTTTAATAATTAAATATGATTGTCAAATAATATATTGAACCTCACCTTATTATGATTTTTCTTAGTCTTATTTATCTTCTCTTGTCTTAGTCAATCTTCCTTTCTTAATATTTTTTCCAACCCCTTCATTTGTGTCTAAATCTAGTGTTTATAAAACTTTTAAAAGGAGTCTTCCAAATTTTATCCGTCTAGCTATTTGATCTTATCTTAATCATCTTAAGTTATTTTCCTCGTATACTTTTTGCGTGTTTTGTAGGATAAGGTGTGGATCTTTTTTGTTTTATCTGGTCACATGCTGGGTGGATCACACCTTTCTTTGCGATCCTTCCTCTTGGTTTAACTAATTAGATTTTTCAGCGTAATTATTCATGTAATCCTGGTGCGAGTATATGGATTTGTGGACCGTCTAATCTTTTCTGGGTTGTTGCATGTTTGACACGTGGTATGCGGGTAAGATATGTCATGCTTTGGATTTATTCGTATCATGTTTATCCCGCACTCTGCATGGTTGACACGTGCTCTTCACACAACAAAAAGTATTATACTTTGACTTTTCAGTCCCGCAGTCTGCATGATTGACACATATCTCTTATGCAGTAAAGGTGTCAGGTCTGTGACATCTGTCTTATCGATTTAACCGTCAGTTGAACTTATTTGAACCGTTGATTTTTCTTTGGGATATGATCAAGAGCTTTTAGATCTTGATTTGGCGCTTCTCGAGTTATTGTAGTTTGATAGGTCTTTCTTTGATTGTTAACACGTGTACAACGGAGATTTTGTATTCACAATTTGCCCCTTTTTCTTTCATATTTTACAAGGGTATAATTTGAAAGAAAAATTGATCACGTTTTTATCAATCTTTACGCCGTCTTTAATAAAATTCCTTTTCTTCATTTAATATGTTTTTATTCTTCTGATGGTTATCTTTTTGAAGTCTTCTTATAAAGCGGAGTCTTATCAAATTCTTCAGTTATTATCTTTGTTCCCTTTGTGTTCTTCTTCATAAAGCTCGTGTTTAACTTTTTTTCAAAACTTTTTGTTCGGAGAATATAGAAATCTAATTAGTTCAGTTCATGCTCCAATCTTCTTAAAGATTTTTTTTTCATTGAGATCAAGTATTAATCATCTTCTAAGTTTAATCCTTTCTTCCAGAAGACTCTCGATTTTACCATTATTGCAGGTAAAAGCTTTATCTTTGTTTTTCTGATTTCACAGTAATTTTGATTTTAACTTTTCGGTTTGTTCTGATTGAATTTTGATGATAATGATTCTGAGATGTTTATAGCTTTAATATATTGATTTTTTTATTTCTTTGAATCATTTGAACTTTGATGATGAATGATGTATGATGATATCGAGATGTTGATGAAATAATATTACCTAGATGTTGATGAAATAATGGTTTTGAAATGTTGATGAGATAATGATTCTGGAATGTTTATGAGTTCCATTTGCTAAAAATTTTATGAGATTTTGATTGAGCATTGATTTTTGATCTGATTTTTGATCTGATTTTTGATCTGATTTTTGATCTGATTTTTGATGTGATTTGCTCATGTTCTTCATCTTTTCCTGCCCCTATTCATTACTAAAGTTGAAGATGACTCTGTTATTAAAAAAAAATCCCTGGTTGATTATAGATAGAATTCATTATATCAGGAGAAAAAGATAGTATAATCTCTAAATTTGTCCCACACCAAAGTAAACAGTCTTCAAAGAAGAAAATATCTCGATATTTTATAGATAAACCAAAGGAAGGAAAATGGAGTGTTGGTCCGGGCCGTAGAGGTGGTGAAGGTTTTTGTCTACTTTGGGAAGTTTATCGTACCAAGGAAAATTGTATCCCTGGGAAAGATAATCCTTTGAAAGAAAAACTTCATGATTACCATGACTTCAGGTGGTATCGTACCCCTCTGGTAACCAAAGGTCCCTGGATTTATGGCTTTGTGCAAGATACTGTGGTTCACAACCTTACTTCTGGTTAGCAGGTTTATTTCCCATGACAATTAAACTTTGATGGTTTTTCCTTCAATTATGATGAAAGGGTACGTATGATTCTAATATTCAATTTTTATGTTTAATTTCTATTTTTAAGATTACTTAATTGTGGTTGTGTTATACATCCTCGTAAAAGAGAAGTTATTGCTGCAAAAGAAAAGGAATATATTATCTAAAAAGATATCGTATTCAAATTGGCATTTTGTCTATTGAATTGTCCCCTCATTAATTGAGTGTTGACAGGGTCGAAAAAAGATCAAGGTTGCATCTTCTGAGCGAGAGGAAGGAGAAATTCTTGATACAATTAGTTCCTCTCCAAAGAATGTTGAAAGAAGTTAAGGTCTTGACTTTGACAATGATGAATCTGAAAAAGGTGATCAGGGACAAGATGTCCCGATTCAATCAACAAATCAAGAGCAGGATATTCTTTTTGAGTCTGCAAGTTCTAAACTTGTAGGTGAGGGTCAATCTGCTGGGCCTCAAGATGTTCTGCTTCAATCAACAAATCAAGAGCGACAGGTGAGGGTTAATATGCCGAGCCCGTAGATTCTTTTGTTGATGTGGGAGAAACTAAAACTGATGAATTAGTGAATCAGTCCGTCTCCTTGGAGTTTGGTATTGGCGCATCTACATCTGAGTCTGCTGCGGGTCATTTTTTATTTTTTTCCTCCTCAATTCTCACCCCCTTTGTATGAAGATGATTTCCTCGTACATTCTGTTAGCAAGGAAGGAGATTTGTCTGATAAAGAGGAAACGGAGGTGACTACCACTATCGTTACCAATGAAGGTGGTAATACAACTATTGCAGATGCTCCAAGTAAGAATGGAAATGACAGTGCTTCAAAAAGTGACAAGGGAAAAGGAATAATAGGAGATGAGAGCCTTATTGGTGAAGAATAAGAGTCTTTTCGATGGTTTATGTCGAGATATTTGTTGTATGTTCCGCACAATTTTTAGCCTATAGAAACCGATTCTTCCGCAGTGGCATCTTTGCGGGAACGTTTACAATCCGCTCATTATGAGTCAGTGGTCGTGTCGTAATCAACCAAAATATTCAAGTTCTTACTCTCCAAAATAGAATGAAGTATAGGAATAAGAACAAGTTTGTTCCCATAAGGAGGTAGCAATTTATGCTGATTTTCAGTCACGTAAATAGCAACAGGGGGGGATTTATGTAGTGAACTTAGCTAAATTAAACTAAAACAAACTAAAGCAAATTAATAGAAACGTGTATCATGGAAAGAAGCATTGGTTAGAGAATTCATCGTCCGTTTTCCAATATGTTATCAATCAAAGCATACTCAACATTCATGCACTAGTAATACCAATAACCCTAAAGTAGCCTGTTATCTCGTCTACTCCGGCAAAACTCCTAATATCATCAAAAAGCGGAAAGCGCCACTTTTAGAATTCTTAGCACCAGGTAACTTGAGTGAGTAACTCCACTCGAGTTCAACCCAATGGTAGCAATGGTCTTTGTGAGTTAAGGTTATTCTAAGTAACCCGGCGTAAAGCACCACTCGTATTTAACCTAGGTCAAGCTTCTACACATATCCGTATGGCAACATCCCGTCGTTAACAAATATGCTATATTACTTTTAACCGGAGTCCCTCGACAGAGTCGACTCTCAAAACTCCAGTTTAGTTATAGATATCAATGCCTATTTACCTGATTTGTAACTCAAATAAATCAGCAATCAATCATATATAAAACTATATTCGGTAGAACATGAACGATATTAAAAATAACATGAACGTATAAGCATGCGCCATTCAATCAATAAACATGTTTTCCAACTTCAGATTACATCCCTAACCAATAAGAGGGGTTTAGCTTATCATGGGTTTCTCAAAACCCATGGAAAATAATTAAAAGATAAATTACTCAAACCCGGAAGAATTGCGACGAATGATTCTGGCTCCAGAACGCAGTTGCGGAAGTAGCCAGCAACCTAAGTTGCGCCTAAAACCTTCTCTTCTTTTCTCTTTTTCTTCTCCTGTATGTTTTTTTTCTTCTTCACCGTGATATCCCATTCTCCTGGATGTTTTTAGCTTATATATGAGTTTCTCCCGAAATTTGTTGCGTGAGAACTTTGGTTTTCAGCCTTTCCTAAATTTGTTGCGCCTGCCCTTGTGTCTCGGCTGCCAACTTGTGGCTAACTTGGTGAGCCTGCCTTGTTAAGTGAACCTGACCTCCAATTGTCCCTTGAGCCTCCAATATATGCTATATCTACCTCTCCAAAAGGCTTGCCATGAGAAGAGTTTAGTTCTCCTTATAGAACTAGAGTTAGCCACTTTAGAATCCTAGTTGAATTAGGAAATGTGCTAAGTTTTCTTATTCCATTCCAACAAGACATAGCAACTCCAAATTCTTTCCTAATCCCATATGACTTCTCCAAGCTAGCTACTACTCCACCAAGGCTAGCCACTAGCCCATCAAACCACTCTAGCACCTCCAACTCGTCACTTAGCACATTAGCACATACGGTTCAGCCAACTTAGCGCCTGGGCGCTAGTTGCACAAGCTAGTTTGCCACCATGTGGCTTTGCCCATAACTTCCTCATACGAGATCAGAATGACCTCGTTCTTTCGCCGTTAGCTTCGTAATTCAATTTCCAACACTGTGTATGGTGAAAGGCCTAAATTAAGCATAGTTTTACTGGCTCCTCGGTAATTCTTCTAATACAGCTCCATTCTGCGGGTTTCTGAACTGTAACCTGAAAAGGCGACTAAACTTCGAAAGTAATCAAAATACTTAATAATTCACTCAAAAACAGCACATAAGGGTCAGGAAAAACTACTTTAAATGTATAATTTATGCACCTATCAAATTCCCCCACACTTGCCTTTTGCTAGTCCTCGAGCAAACTATATATCTAAACTAATAAAAGAACAAATACAACTCCGTTTCGTCGAGTAAACGGTTACACTTAGCATGTGTAACAGGCCTTTAAACCCCTAGGTGTCCCTAGTGGACGAGTTATAGTCTCGTGAGGGTTTACAAGAGATTTACCCACAAAACCTGCTTCAACTTCCAAAAATTCCAAAGCACCTGCCTACGATAAGCTACGAAGACATAAGGTTTCTACATACCAACAATAAGAAGTCAGAAATATAAAGAATATTATTCTCATGCTTAATCCTTAATTTTGGAGAAAACTACCAAATAAAAGAGACCCGGTTCGAGAGTGACCGAACATTTCTGCCTCACCAATAGGGTTTTATGAATTTGACACTCAAAAGGCGCATTTTATGGTTCTCACAGATGTGTAGGCAAGAATGAAGATAAAAGTCCTACACATATTGACAGATAGGAAGGAAAGGTAACCTTCCGAGTCATATTAAGATGTTATCCCGTAGAATGGGACAAGAAAGAACCCTTTTTTATTTTTCTAAGGATCTCTACGAAAGGAAATCAACCATTATGCGAAGATGGGAATTGTTACTTACCTTCTCATCCGGTCGACAATCAGCACCATTCTCCCAACATCCCATAGAAACGTCTTCGGTCTTGACTGTAGCTCATAAACTCTTGCTCTTCGTATGCCTTGATCACTTGTAGCTCTTTTTCTTATGTACGCAGCACCAAATGTGCTAAGTTTTCAGCCGCATCTTTTTTCTTCGTTGCTGCCTATTCTCTTTCTTGTTTGTTTCTAGCTCTTTTTCACGTTGTTACTGGCTTATTTTCTTCTCATTCATTGCTGCTGGCCTATATATTTAATTTTTTTTTTATTTTTTTTTTATATTTACGCCAGCAACACAATTTTTTCTGTTTTTCTTTTACGCCAGTTTGCTTCTGTTTTGCGCCAGTTTTTGTTGTTGTTTTGCTACCCTCTTTTCCTTATTCACTTTCATACACGAGTTGCCTGCTTGCTCTATTTTCAACTTTCTTCTGATTTTTATTGCTCCGCTTGTTGATGATGATACGTTTCTATGGACTTGATGTTGCCGAGAGAACGATGCCAACTACAAACCAAACTACAAGAATAAGTTAGCAATTCTGATGACACCTTCATGATTGATAAAAAATAGCACTCAAGAGATCAAAAATAGTGCTGAAAATTGGTGCGAGGTTAGGTAACTCATCATTCTACCCGGAATTAGCGCAGATGAAACACTCTAAACGTATAACTGAAGGTCTGGTGCCTCACTCATGGGTATTGAATGATCACAAGTCTAACCTGTACTCTCCTACCAGCAATTTAGGTCCATTTTGGTCGGCTCTAGCCTCTCAAAAACTAAGCACTCCGAATATAGTTCTCTAATATTTCTAAGTTCACTTGTTTCGAGTAGAAATCCGTATGTAAACGTAGCTAGCCGTATACGAAGTGACTCTAAAATCTCTAAGAGTTGAAGGTTTTCATGCAAATGTGTGTATGCCTAACAATTCTACGTAAAAATCTATATGCCTATATACTCCCCCACACTTAAACTTTACATTGTCCTCAATGTAAATTGACTCATCCAATGTACCGTCAAGATGGGAAATTCTACATGCTCAAAAATAAAATAAAAAATCAGAAACCAAAGAAAAAGGTAGAAATACAAAACCCATGGGTTGCCTCCCATGTAGCGCTTAGTTTAACGTCTGTAGCCCGACGAGGCAATCTGTACTACTCCTCCAGAGGGAGCGTATCTTCTAAATTGATCTTAACTTTTTCAGGTTCAAACAGCTCATAATATGGCTTTAAGCGATGCCCGTTCACTTTAAGGTCCTTCCCTGTTAATAAGCTACGAATCTCTACTGCACCATGAGAAAAAACGTTAGTCACCAGAAAGGGTCCATTCCAACGGGACTTCATTTACCAAGAAATAAATAAAGGCAAGAGTTAAACAAAAGAACTTTTTGTCCAACAGTAAACTGTTTTCTAGAAATCCTGCTATCATGAAAAGCCTTTGTTTTTTCCTTATAAATCCGTCAGCTTTCATATGCATCGTTCGGAATCTCTTCTAGCTCACTTAATTGAAGCTTCCTTTGCATGCCAGCCCCGTCCATTTCCATGTTGCACTGTTGAATAGCCCAAAAAGCCTTATGCTCAATTTCAACCGGAAGATGACACGGTTTCCCATAGACGAGTCTGTACGGGGACATCCCAATAGGCGTCTTGTACGCTGTTCTATACGCCCACAATGTATCATTGAGGCGTAAACTCCAATCTTTCCGTGACGGATTCACTGTTTTCTCTAGGACCGACTTCACTTCTCTGTTTGAGACTTCGGCTTGCCCGTTGGTCTGTGGGTGGTACGTTGTGGCAATTTTGTGAGATATGTTGTACTTTTTCAACAAACTCTGAAAGAATTTGTTTCGAAAGTGTGATCCCCCATCACTGATTATGGCTCTCGGAGTGCCAAACCGTGCAAAAATCTGTTCCTTCACAAAATCTGTAACTGCTTTAGAATCATTAGTAGAGGTGGCTTTAGCTTCCACCCATTTAGAGACATAATCCACAGCGAGTAAGATGTATAATTTACCGAAAGAATTAACAAAAGGACCCATAAAATCAATGCCCCATACGTCAAAAACTTCCACGTACAGTATGAATTTTTGTGGCATCTGATTTCGGGCACCTAGATTGCCTGTTCTTTGACATCTATCACAAGTTGCGCAAGTTACATACGCGTCTTTAAATAAGGTAGGACAGTAGAACCCACTTTCGAGAACCTTCAGTGCGGTTCTCTTGGCACCGAAATGCCCTCCACACGCATATGAGTGGCAGAAAGACAAGATAGAAGTGTATTCAGTTTCGGGTACGCACCTTCGGATAATTTGGTCTGAACAATGTTTCCACAGATATGGATCATCCCATATATATTGGTTTGCTATTTTTTTTAGTTTGTCTCTCTCAGCACGAGACAAATATCTAGGGATTTGTTTAGACACTAAATAATTCACAATATCTGCGTACCATGGTTCCGAAACTGTAACTGTGAAGAGTTGCTCGTCCGGAAAGCTTTCACTTAACGGGACAGCCTCTTCCTCTATAGTCAGACGGCTCAAGTGGTCTGCTACAGTATTCTCTATTCCTTTCTTGTCTTTAATTTCGATATCAAACTCCTGTAGGAGTAAAATCCATCGAATTAGCCTCGGTTTCGCCTCTTTTTTCGTCAGTAGGTGCCTGAGTGCTGCATGATCAGAAAATACGACAACTTTCGAACCGATTAAATAAGAGCGGAATTTTTCTAATGCAAAAACAATTGCTAATAACTCCTTTTCAGTAGTTGTGTAATTTTGCTGAGCTCCATTCAGTGTCCTAGACGCGTAGTAGATGGCGTGAGGCAACCTCCCAATCCGTTGGCCTAGCACTGCGCCAACTGCAAAATCACTCGCGTCGCACATTAGCTCAAATGGCCTAGTCCAGTCCGGTGGCCTAATTACCGGGGCTGTGATCAAAAGCTCTTTCAAGCAATTAAACGCAGCCAAGCATTTTTCATCAAAGTTGAAAGTGGCGTCTTTTTGGAGTAAAACGCATAGTGGTGCTGCAACTTTTGAGAAATCCTTGATAAACCTGCGATAAAATCCTGCGTGACCAAGAAAAGCACGAATCTCCCTCACCGTGGTGGGAGGGGTAAGAGCACGAATAATATCAATTTTTGATTTATCAACTTCCAAGCCTTTAGAAGATATAATATGGCCTAAAACAATGCCATGAGTTACCATAAAATGGCACTTCTCCCAATTCAGCACAAGATTGGTCTCAACACATCGTTTAAGAATTAATGTAAGGTTATCCAAGCACAGGTCAAATGAATCCCCATACACACTAAAATCGTCCATGAACACTTCGATGATGTTTTCGACGTAATCGGAAAAAATACTTACCATACACCTTTGAAACGTGGCTGGCGCATTATAGAGGCCGAAAGGCATCCTTCTGTATGCGAATGTTCCGAAAGGACATGTAAAGGTGGTCTTCTCTTGATCCTCCGGTGTTATCGCAATTTGATTGTAACCTGAATAACCATCAAGAAAACAGTAATATGCGTGTCCGGCCAATCTTTCTAGCATTTGGTCCATAAAAGGTAAAGGAAAGTGATCTTTTCTAGTGGTTGCATTAAGTTTTCGATAATCAATACAAACCCTCCAACCCGTTTGCACCCGGGTCGGGACTAGTTCATTCTCTGAATTCTGCACCACTGTAACGCCCGATTTTTTCGGTACGACCTGTACTGGGCTAATCCACTTGCTATCAGAAATTGGGTAAATAATGCCCACGTCTAATAGCTTGAGTATCTCTTTCTTTACTACTTCCATCATCGGAGGATTCAGTCAACGCTGTGCTTCCGGTGTAGGCTTTGTCCCCTCCTCAAGTAGTATTTTATGCATGCATAGAGAAGGGCTTATTCCCTTGATCGGCAATTGTCCAGCCTATTGCCGCCTTGTACTCTCTCAAAACGCGAATGAGCCTATGTTCCTGCAATTCCGTTAGTTCATTCGAAACTATTACCGGCAAGTCCTCTTTTTTCACCTAAATACATGTATTTTAGATGATCCGGAAGAGTCTTAAGTTCTAGTTTTGGTGCCTGCAAAATAGAAGGAACTAATTTTTCATCAGTGCACTGTAAAGAAAAAACGGAAGCATTCTGTTCAAGTGGTCTGTATGAAAATAAATCAAGTGCGCAAACAGCCTCATTAATTTCGTTTCCCAATTTTATTTCGGTTCTTGGGTCGGTTGTGTTTTTAGAACCGATACTTCTTGTGAGGACAGCCTCCAACGGCTCAGTAGCCTCCAAATCGAACATCTGTTGATCCAACGAGTCAATAATATAAATAGAAAAACAAGCATGCACATCGCTAGGATACCGCATAGTCTCGTAAATGTTAAAACGTATTATTTCTCCATCAAACTCCATGGTTAACGTCCCATTGAACACATCTATTTTTGTTCTTGCTGTCCGCATAAAAGGCATGTCCAGTAATAGAGGTATGGACGAATCAGTTGATCCATCCATCATTTCCAATACGCAAAAATCTGCAGGGAAAACTAGCTGATTAACTCGCACAAAAACATCCTCAATAATACCTCTCGGATACACATTAGAACAGTCATCTCGTTGTAAGACAATTCCCCTTTCTTTCAAAGGGCCTAAATTAAGAGTTTCATATATAGATGCAGGCATAACATTCACTGATGCTCCTAAATATAGCATAGCCTTATGAAACGTGGTGTTACCAATAATAATAGGAATATCGAAGCTACCGGGGTCTTTACACTTGAGTGGGAGTTTCTTCTGTAAGATAGCAGAAGTGTTTTCCCCCACTCTCATTACCTCATTACCGGTTAATCTCGTTTTATTGGTACACAAGTCCTTCAAAACTCTCGCATATTTGGGAACCTGTTTAATCGCGTCAATCAATGGAATGTTCACATGAATTTTCTTGAAAATTTCTAAGATATCCTTGTCCTGTTCCGCCTTTTTTGAGTTAGCAAACCTGCGAGGAAAAGGTAAAGGAGGAACGTAGGTAGGTAGAGGAACTTTAGAATTTTCAACACTTACCTCAGCGTTTTTAGAGGCGTCAACAGCCCCATTTTTAGCACAATTAGAGGCGTCAACAGCCCTCTTTTCCGCGGCTGGCTCCTTCGGAGCTTTGGTGTTTTTCGGCTTCTTCTGGCTGTACAGTTCGTGTACCACTTCTCAATGTCACTGCGTTGACATTTTCTCTTGGATTGATGGGTTGAGAAGGGAGTTTCCTACTATTCTGTGTCTCTAGAAGATTCAATCTGCCGGCCATGGTGCTCATTTGAGTTTGTAGCTCTTTTATTGCGTTTTCTGTGGTCTGCTGATCTTGCTTCCTCTGTATACTATCTTTTTGTTTCTGCGCCATCATACTCTTCATCATAGAAATCATCTCGGATGTCTCTGAATTTTTAGCCTCTTATGGAGGTCGGGCTTGTTGCGTCCCATTCTGGTGATTCAAAGCCGGTCTTGAAGCAGCAGCTTGCTGATTCGCATAGCTGAAATTCGGATGATCTCTCCAACCTGGATTATATGTATTGGAATAGGGATCATACCTTTGCCTCTGTTGGTTCGGAAAAATAGCACTTACTTGTTCGGCCTCATTCTCATAGGACGGAATGATCACAGCGGCCATCTGTTGTATCATTTTCTCCATTTGGCTCATTTTCTGCTCCAGATGCGGTGCGGTGCTAATTTCGGCCACCTTCTTTACCGATGAATCACGGCTCAGAAATTGTTGGGAGTTGGCTGCCATGTCCTCAATTGGCTCTCTAGCTTGCATTACAGTTTTGTTTGCCAATGCACCACCACTTGCGGCATCAAGAAGATTTTTGTCGGTTTGTTCGAGCCCGTCGTAGAAGTACTGTACGATCAAAACATCGCTGAATTGATGATGTGGGCAGCTGGCAACTAACCTTTTATATCGTTCCCAGTTTTCATACAGTGTTTCACCAGGCATCTGTTTAATTCCGGAGATTTCTTTACGGTTCCGAGAGGCCTTTGATGCAGGAAAATATCTCTCTAGAAAGAGCTTTTTCAAGCTATTCCAAGTTGTAACACTGCCAGGAGGTAAATAGAATAGCCAATCCTTAGCCATGTCCAACAGAGAAAATGGAAAAGCTCGAAGCATGGCTCCGTCAACGTCGGGTTCATCCCCAACCATAGCCAACATGATGTTATTGAATTCCATCAGATGCTTATTCGGGTCCTCATTAGTTATTTCGTGGAACTTAGGAAGCTCACGGATCAGTTCCGGCTTAATCTCAAAAGTGCAAGTCGTCTTTATGCACCATTCTTGCGTGTCTAGCTTATGGGACGCTAGATCCTTCATTGTGCGATTGGCGTCAGCCATTGGTACTGGTTCTGATTCTACGTCCGAATCTGCAAACTCGCTTGTCGTACTCGGAGGAAGTCGCGTGTTGGCTGCCCGGACTAGTTCGCTCAGTGAAGTACCTTTTCGAAGTCGTAAACGCATTCAAGTAACTGAAAAATTCAGCAAGAAAAAAAAAAGTAACAAAAAATAAAACTAAAACGAAACTAAAAATAAACAATAATCCGTTACGCCAAAATTTGGTCGTGTCGTAATCAACCAAAATATTCAAGTTCTTACTCTCCAAAATAGAATGAAGTATAGGAATAAGAACAAGTTCGTTCCCACAAGGAGGTAGCAATTTATGCTGACTTTCAGTCACGTAAATAGCAACAGGGGGGGATTTATGTAGTGAACTTAGCTAAATTAAACTAAAACAAACTAAAGCAAATTAATAGAAACGTGTATCAGGGAAAGAAGCATTGGTTAGAGAATTCATCGTCCGTTTTCCAACATGTTATCAATCAAAGCATACTCAACATTCATGCATTAGTAATAACAATAACCCTAAAGTAGCCTGTTATCTCGTCTAGGCAAAACTCCTAATATCATCAAAAAGCGCAAAGCGCCACTTTTAGAATTCTTAGCACCAGGTAACCTGAGTGAGTAACTCCACTCGAGTTCAACCCAATGGTAGCAATGGTCTTTGTGAGTTGAGGTTATTCTAAGTAACCCGGTGTAAAGCACCACTCGTATTTAACCTAGGTCAAGCTTCTACACATATCCGTATGGCAACATCCCGTCGTTAACAAATATGCTATACTACTTTTAACCGGAGTCCCTCGACAGAGTCGACTCTCAAAACTCCAGTTTAGTTATAGATATCAATGCCTATTTACCTGATTTGAAACTCAAATAAATCAGCAATCAATCATATATAAAACTATATTCGGTAGAACATGAACGATATTAAAAATAACATGAACGTATAAGCATGCGCCATTCAATCAATAAACATGTTTTCCAACTTCAGATTACATCCCTAACCAATAAGAGGGGTTTAGCTCATCATGGGTTTCTCAAAACCCATGGAAAATAATTAAAATATAAATTACTCAAACCCGGAAGAATTGCGACGAATGATTCTGGCTCCAGAACGCAGCTGCGGAAGTAGCCAGCAACCTAAGTTGCGCCTAAAACCTTCTCTTCTTTTCTCTTTTTCTTCTCCTGTATGTTTTTTTTCTTCTTCACCGTGATATCCCATTCTCCTGGATGTTTTTATCTTATATATGAGTTTCTCCCGAAATTTGTTGCGTGAGAACTTTGGTTTTCAGCCTTTCCTAAATTTGTTGCGCCTGCCCTTGTGTCTCGGCTGCCAACTTGTGGCTAACTTGGTGAGCCTGCCTTTTTAAGTGAACCTGACCTCCAATTGTCCCTTGAGCCTCCAATATATGCTATATCTTCCTCTCCAAAAGGCTTGCCATGAGAAGAGTTTAGTTCTCCTTATAGAACTAGAGTTAGCCACTTTAGAATCCTAGTTGAATTAGGAAATGTGCTAAGTTTCCTTATTCCATTCCAACAAGATATAGCAACTCCAAATTCTTTCCTAATCCCATATGACTTCTCCAAGCTAGCTACTACTCCACCAAGGCTAGCCACTAGCCCATCAAACCACTCTAGCACCTCCAACTCGTCACTTAGCACATTAGCACATACGGTTCAGCCAACTTAGCGCCTGGGCGCTAGTTGCACAAGCTAGTTTGCCACCATGTGGCTTTGCCCATAACTTCCTAATACGAGATCAGAATGACCTCGTTCTTTCGCTATTAGCTTCGTAATTCAATTTCCAACACTGTGGATGGTGAAAGGCCTAAATTAAGCAGAGTTTTACTGGATCCTCGGTAATTCTTCTAATACAGCTCCATTCTGCGGGTTTCTGAACTGTAACCTGAAAAGGCGACTAAACTTCGAAAGTAATCAAAATACCTAATAATTCACTCAAAAACAGCACATAAGGTTCAGGAAAAACTACTTTAAATGTATAATTTATTTACCTATCAGTCAGTGAAAGAAGTATGGTTAAAGGATCAAGGCGAACCTGTCCGTTTTGACACTAATCTTCCATCTTCCCTTTCTGATGTAATTGCTCTTGCTGATGGTGCGGTATATTCTTTCCCTCAACAAGCTATGTTACATATATATTTTATTAGGGGCTTGTGGATACTAATATACAAACCTCAGATGCTGGATACCTCACGTGCAGACTTGTTAAAGTAGTTCAACACATTGTTATACGAAGAACAGATTGTGGCACCATCCGCGCTATTTCTGTGAGTCCTCAAAATCGGATGATGATAAAACGTATTATTTTTTTCTACTGAATAATAAAACAAATGTAGCTTGCCTGTGGTCAAAATGTTGCTTATGTGGCGTACAAGTACTTCATGGGTCGGTCAATTAAAATGGAAGTGAAATATAGGCAAATAGAAGGAAAATTGATCAAGGATGAAGAGGATAATGCTAGCTTGCGAGCATAATTGTTACAAAAGAATGATGCGGTACAAAATGCAGAGGAGTTGAAGCGGGACAGTGAGATTCTTCATCAGCAAATATTGGATCTTCATAATCAAGGTTCATTCTTTTTCTCTTGGTATTTTCTTCAATTGTTATTTTTCTTTAAATCATATATTATGGGATCAGCGGGGGGTTCATAATTTATAACTAGGATGTGTGCTAGATATCAGAGGATGACTAATCGTGTTATTGAAGTTAATGAAGAGATTGTGGGGGTTAAGGAAAGATGTAATGCGTTAATTGGTGATTTGGAACGTGCAAAAGTTGTGCATGAAAAATTGTATAAAAAGTATCGTATATTGCATTCAGATATGCTTCATAACAAGGATGAATCCGATGCGGCTCTCTCTTGGACAAAGAATAGTGTCACTGAGGCATGGATGCAAGTAGAAAAGTTGGAAGATGAAACCCGTAGGCTTTATGTGGAGCGTAAGAATATTTTTGCAGGATTCTATTCTTATGCGTCATTCCATGGTTCTCAATATTCTTTATATGTTACTCATGCTCATGCTAAGGGAAATACATTAGTAAAAGCTCGGTCTGAAATTTCTAGATTATTAGAAATTGTTCGTTTGCGTGAAGTTGTTATTTATCATTTCCAAAAAGGAACGGAAAAACTCATAAATAAGATGAATCAATTACGTCACGAAGATAGATTGAAACAGGTAGAGTTAAATCGATATTGTGAAGATCTTCGTCGGCTTAGTGACAATTATGAAAACTGTCTCATGAATATGATTATCTTGATGATACACGGGACGCAATATTTTCATGAATTAGAAGAGTCTGAATTCCTCGCAGGAGGTATCTTATTATAATGCATAATTATAGTTTGATACAATTTCTTACATTATTTAATCTACCACTTTACATTATATTACAAGCTTTGAAGAAAAACTCAGAAATGTGACTGCAAGAGTTAAAGAAGTTGAGGGCCAACTCGATACTTCAACAGCTAGAGTTAGAGAAATTAAAGGAAAACTCCAGTTTGTATCCACCAAATCAGAGGAGGTTCAGGGGCAATTGAAGCTTGCGACTGTCAAAATGAGTGAAGTTGAGGGTCAACCTAAAATCGCAATTGTTATGGCTGAAAAGGATGAGGGAGATCTGAAGGTTGAGACCTCTAGAGATGAAAGTGTGTCGCACGATTTATCCATTCAACAAGGACAGGTGAAATATTGGAAAAATCAGGCTGCTGTGTTGGATGTCCGGGCGAGAGAAGCTGCAAGTCAAGTTATTCAGTTAAACCTCGAACTTGGAACTACACGTGCCAAAGTTGTCTGGCTAAAAACCGAAGCAGATATAGGAGTGGCTAAACCAATTAATAGTACTCTAGATAGAGTGGAGGAGGATGGATTTACCAAAAAATATCTTCGTAAAGAAGTTCCAAAACATCCTTCTCCAATTGTTGGTCCCGCTGCCCCTTAATAAAAAAAAATCATATTTTGGTACGCATGTATGCTTCTTTTTGATTTGTACAACTTAATATCTGTGAAATATTTTGAACATACACATACATATATATATATATATATATATATACGTGAAATATCTGTGAAATATTTTGAACATATATATATATATATATATTAGTATTTTAATCTTAGAAACATAAGTATTTAATTCAATTTTGCAATGAGAATGAATTGAGAAACTACAAGATAAAAGTATACCTTGAGTTACCTTTGAGGGAATAGTTACATAATCAACTTCACCTTGGCCAAAGGGAGGTTAACAATGCATTCCCAATTGTGAAAGTAATATAACACTTGTTTTCACAATAAATAAAATGTCATGTTAGGCATCTCTTGCTTAAGAAATATTCATTGGTCATACACTCATAGACATCTACATGGATTTTTCTAGAGAGATTAAAATTAGCATGCTTTACCTAGTATGAAGCAATGTGGTGTGATAACACATTTTTGTGATATTAAAGTTGTTGTTGCATGATCCATTTCTATTTTCTTATGGATAATATGGCTTATGGTATTGTGCATTCCAAGGAAGCCGCAATACTTCTCCGTTCATATTCTGTAGATGATATGATCCTTGTCCCGCAATATCATGAATAATATAGGGTCCTCCCCATGTGGGTGTAAATTTCTTTGCTTTTTTGTCTCTTTGGTATTCCGGGATTTGGCGTAGCATATATTGTCTTTCCACAAAGTTTCGTAACTTTACTTTCTTGTTTTACTCTCTGGCTAATCTTCTTTGATAATTTTCCATTTTATGGAGTACAATTTCTCTTCTTTCTTCTAAATCATCTAATTTTTCAAGCATTAGATCTATGTTTAAATTCTTTTCCTAGGCTTTTGTCTTTGTAGGTAAGATGATTTCGGTGGGAATAACTGCTTCTTCTCTGTAAGTAAGAAGGAATGGTGATTCACCAGTTGCTTCTCTCCTTGTTGTACGGTAAGCCCATAAAGTATTATGAATTTGTTTACACCATCTTTTATAATGTCCATCTAAAGTCTTTTCCAGATTCATAGCAATGGTTTTATCTGTTGCTTCAGCTTGACCCCTACTTTGACGATAAATAGTAGTGGACTTATTCTTTTGAATATTAAATGTATCAAAAAGCATATCGATATTTTTTTCTTCCAATTGTTGTCCATTATCAGAGACTATAGTCGCTGGGGTTCCAAATCTACAAATTATATCTTCAAATAGGAACTTAAAAACATCAGTATCTCCGATCTGGGCTAAAGCTTTTGCTTCGACCCATTTAATGAAATAATCAGTTGCTACAATCAAGTATTTTCTTTTCTGTGTGCCTTCCACTAAAGGTCCAACTATGTCCACTCCCCACTTTACAAAGGGCCACAGACTCAATACAAAGTTCAGTTTTGTTGCAGGGGCTTTGATTCTTTTAGAAAAACGTTGACATTCTTCACATCTTCTTGCTATATGAGCCGCATATTTATTCATATATGGCCAATAATATCCTTGCATTCTTGTTTTGAATGTAAGTGAGCGTCTTCCACTATGATTTCCCGCGTCCCCATAATGAATATCAGTGAGAATACGTTGTCCCTCTTTTCTTGTTAAACATCGAAGCAACGGACCAAAAAATGATTTGTGGTATAAAATTCCATCCAGCAATTGATAATTTACGGACTTGGATTGAATTTTTCTTGCATCTTTTGCACTTTCGGGCAATATTCTATTTTGCAGATATTGATATAATGGGTGCTTCCAATCTTCTTCAGGATGTGATTCATCTTCTAATCCATGTGGAAGTGTTGTATCATCTTTTATGGCTTCATCTTCAAGATCTTCACCTACCTCTTCTTCCAAATTTTCAATTGATTGTACCTTGATGGATGGTTCATATATTTGTCCAATTTCAATTGTTGAGGTACTTTGGTCTTTCATCATTGATGAAAGATATGCTAAGGCGTCAGCATGACGATTTTTTTTCTCTAGGTAGATGACGAAAAATGATGTTCGGGATTTGAGATGCCAGTTGTTGAACTAAATCTTGTATGCTATCAGATCTTCATCAAAAGCTTGATATTTTAATTCAACTTATCGAGTTATCAGTTGCGAATCACTTGTGAGCCGAACATCAGTTACTCCTAATTCATTGATGAGTCCCAGGAATGAACCACGACCTCATATTCCACTATGTTATTTGTATACTCACCAAATTCCAAAAGAAATGCATGTACCCTTCGATCTCCAGTTGGAATCGTAATCATGATTCCAATTCCAGCTTCGTCTTTATTTTTTTCCCCGTCAACAAAGACTTCCCATTTGAGAGAATTGATAGAATATAGAATATCTTGGGAATCATCTTCATTCTCTTCCGCTCCTGGCATATTTTGAACTTCGGATCCATCATCCAAAGGTAAGTCCGTAAGAAAATCTGCTAAAACTAGTGATTTTTGAGCAGTCTGTATTTCAAGTAAAATATGGAATTGTTCCAATTGTGCGTTCCATTTTGTTATTCTCCCCACTTTTCTCGTATTCTTCAATATAGATTCTAATGGAGATTTGCTTGGTACCCAAACATAATGTATTAAGAAATAAGTGTGGAGCTTTTGTGTGCAAAAACTAATGCAAGCACCAGTTGTTCAATTTTGGTATAATTTCTTTCTGTTGGATTAAGAGTTTTGCTGGTGTAATATACTGGTTTTTCCACTTTCTCATTTGTCCGTACTAGTACTGCACTCACAACATCTTCTGCTGCAGCTATATATAAATTTAATACCTTCTATGGTTCTTGTTTTTGTAATGCGGGTAGTGTTGCAAGGTAATCTTTTATGCTTTGGAAAGCGTGTTTGCAGTTTTCATTCCACACAAATTTGTTTTTTTTCTTTTAAGTATCAAAAAATGGTCTACTCTTGTCAGAAGATCTTACAATGAATTTGTTAAGTGCATCTAAGCAACCATTCAGCTTCTGACCTTCTTTGACATTTCTTGGAGAGGGCATGCTAACAATTGCTTGGATTTTGGCCGGATCAACTTCGATTCCATTTTTAGTAACCAAGTATCTTAAAAAAATTCCTGATGTAACTATGGAAGTACATTTATATGGGTTGACCTTCATTTTGTATTGGCGCAGGGCTTCAAAAATTTATTTCAAGTACTGGAGATGATCTTTCGAAAGTTTACTTTTTACAAGCATTTCATATACATATATATACCTCCAATGTACGACCTATCCATGGTTTAAAAACAAGTCGTTGATATGTTTCCCTATATTTTTTAATCCAAATGGCATTCTAGTATAGCAATATAAGCTATGTGGAGTAAAGAATGCAGTATGTTCCTGATCTTCTTCAGCTAATGCAATTTGATTGTATCCTGATTGTCCATCCATGAAAGATAAAGTTTCATGTCCTTCAATTGCATCTACCAATTGGTCAATACTGAGGAACGGATAACTATCTTTCGGACATGCTTTGTTTAAGTTGGTGAAGTCTATACAGATTCTGACTCCTCCATTTTTCTTTGGTACAATTACCATATTTGATATCCAAGTTGGGTATCTCACTTCCCGAATAAATCATGCATCCAAAAGCTTCTTAAGTTCTTTTTCAATAGATAAATGATATTTCGGGGCTACCTTGCGTACTCGTTGTCAAAATGGAGTTGTGCCCGATTGTATTCGTAGTTCGTGAAGAACAATATTTGGATCAGTACCTGGCATATCTCTCATTTTCCAAGCGAAGACGTCAACATATTCTTTAAGTAAAGTGAACAAATTATGTTCCCGTTCTATTTTCATCAAAGTTCCAATTTTAATATTTTTTGGTGATTCTTCGGTTCCTATATTGACATTTTTGGTTTCTTCAATTGCTGAAAAAGTTGGTTTGGGTGCTCTTAAAGTGGAGGAGCTCCCGTTAATTATTATTTGGATGGGTTGATACTTGATTCAATCTTTGATTTATCTTCTTCGGATGTAAGATTAACATCTGATAGACTTTTTCCCACAGTTTTGACCATGTATTGATTAATAGTTTCTTCTTTGGTTTTGATTTTCCGTTTTTTTCTTTTTCTGATGTTCTATTTGAGTGCGTTCCTTATTCATTTGTATTTCTATGGAGATGCATGCTTTTGCAATATTTTGATCTCCTTTAATTTCCATTTCTCCTTGTGGTGTTGGAAATCGCAAATGTTGATGATAAGTTTCGGTCACGCCTTTCAAACAATGAACCCAATATCTTCCAATAATTGCATTATATGAAGACAGTGCTTCTACTACACTGAATTTAGTGATAATGTTTATTGGTCCTTCCATGACTTCAAGTACAATTTCTCCTTTTGGTTTTGAAGTTGTCCCGTTGAACCCATAAATAATATAACAAGATGGCATAAGCTAGTCGTCTTTAAGCCCAATTCTTTGAAACGCATCATAGAATAACACACTTGCACGCAATTCCTCCATTCATGAGAACCTTTTTTATATTCCATCTTGACATTGGTAAGGCGAGTACCAATGGATTATTATGTGTTTCAACTTCCTGATCAACTTCATTGCTGAAAAGGTTAGCGTTGCTGCCATCCTGTCTTCCCATATTTCTGATACTCTTCCTGTAATTTTGAATATTTCATGATCGTCGACTTTTTTTCTCATTTTTTTGTTAATTTCTCCATTTATAGACAATTGGTCATGTTTCACATGAGAAATTGTGTTTATTGTTCGACTGTTTTGTGGGATATTCACGGTTTTATCAAGGCACAGTCATGTTGGAGGGTCAGGTAAATGAAGAAATTCTTTTAATTCCCCTGCATCAATAAACTTTTGAACTTGTATCATTTCTGCATTTGTTTGTAGCATGACCGTAAAAACAGTGATATTCACAATAGTCTTTAGAATTTTCTGTATGTGGAGGTTGCTTTCCTTTAGACCATGGTCATTCAAAATCTGGTCTATTCTTGATTGAATTTAAAATTCGAGAATATGCGGTGTTTAATTTAGTGTAGATTCAATGTTCAAATGGTTTATTGAATCTTCTTTCACCATCACATTTTCCCCGCTTGGAGTCATTAAACGTATTTTGTTCCGCAACACGTTTCCCAGAGCTTGATACTGGTTCAGCAGAGTTAGTTATATGTGAGGTTTTTGAACTTTGATAATTTTCTCTTGGATTTTGTCTTTGTATATCTTGGAGTCTCGCGTGTTTCTCAATAATCACTCTTAATTCTCCTTCACTTTTTGGATTGCCCCGTGAATGTATATGAAAAGTGGACTCATGTGGTTGGATATTCTCCATTTGTAACAATTTATAGTGATATCTGGACTAATATTTCTCGTTGCTTGACAAATCGATTGCCATCGATCTGTATAATCTCGAATAGTCTCCTCTGACCATGATGTAGGAGCAAACAATTTATCCATCCCTGCATTTGCAGGTTTATTGTACATGTAAGTTTCTAGGAATTTGCGGGTCAATTGTGCATATGAATAAATTGTTTCTTCAGGTAAATTATCAAACAAAGTCAGTACGGATCCTTTTAAACTTGAAGGGAAATATATGCACATGACGTTATCATCTTGCTCCCAACGGGCCATATTACGATTGTAATATTTTAAATGAGTTGAGGGATCTTTAGTCCCGTCATAACATTCAAAATTGGGCAGAGTACATTTTGCTGGGATGATTACAAATGCGAGATGCGGGGCAAGTGGTATTGTACTTTCTTCTTTTAATACTTCATCCAAATGTCCATCTCCTTGTTTGTTTTTTTAATAATTTTATTTCTTCTCTCATTGCTTCTAAATCCTCTAGACATTTACTCCATTTTGTATCTTGAGGTTTTCTTGGTTCACAATAATAATAATCTGAGTTTTCCTGTGCATGGAATCGGTCTTGTTTGTCCTGGTGGAATTGTTCATATGCTTCATCTATTGGTTAAACTGCCATTATTCTTTGGTCTTTGTTAGCTCCAAATTTGTTTTCTTCGGGTTCTTTGAAATTTTCCTCTTGTCTGTATGATTATGAAACTGGTACTTCAGTATTCTGATTGATTTTGTTCCTGAGGATTTGGTTCTCTTTTTGCTAGAAGCGTAATTATTTCCGCATGAATTGGTTGACTCTTGGGAATCTCATCTAAGTCAAATAGTTGAATGAAAGGATCAGTTCTATTTGAAATGTATTTTCATGTTGTTGCCCCGCTGTTTTGCTGTTACTATTTGGTTGATCTTTGGGGTTATTGGATTCTACTACTTTATCCAATGGTCTTTGTGCATTCTTTACTCTGATTGTTTCTTGAAATTGATCATCATTTTCCACTTCTTTTGTTTGTAGTGGGATAACAACCGCAACTTCACTTTATTTCTATCGTGAGGCATCCCATACAGGGGTTGAGGTTCTTGCGGACCTCGTGATTCTTCCACTTCTTCTTGGGAGTCAGTAATATTCCTCGCATCGTTTGCGGTTTGATTTACAAGATTTCTTATGGTATTGGCTGCAGAATAGATTTTGTTTTATCAGTCTGTACTTGCTCATGAATCATATGATTTGTTGTTTCCTCTATTTCTTCGATTTCATAAATCTTTTTTTGCTAAATTTCTTTATTGGATCTTCCATTTGCCATTTTAACCGTTGAATTAATCTTTTCTGTATGACTTCGAGTTATTATTCTTGATGTTGTCGGAATCTCTGTACTCATATTCTGATTGTTGTTGATTATCTCTTCTGATTTTTCCATCTCTGTTTTATCCTTATCAAATCAGAGTATCAATTCGAGAATTAACATAAATGTCATATTCATATGAAATGATATGATTGATGTAAAAAATTGAATTTGAAATAATGATTCGATATAAAAAGATTTAAAATTAATGCATTTTGCTTGAAATCAAAGAATAATTTCAAAATTGAATATGATTCAAATCAATATTTGATCAAAAAATTTCGGATCAACAGTTAAAATATCATAGAAAATCGGTTTAAATATAAATATCTAATAGTCTTAAAATTCATACTGCAAAGATTTTAAGATATTAGTCAATGCAAAAGGGAAACAAAAATTTCAATTACTGTAGAGATAATATGATCTTTATAAATGTTATTTGATTATAAATCAATTGTAAAACTTTTTCTTATTAAAAATAAAAGAAAAGCATAAGATTGAAATCAGGTAGAATAAATTCTTTACTACCTCCCTGTTTCTAGCATCAAATTTTAATTACCGAAAATACGGTAACACAATCAAATGAATCAATTATTTAAAAGATATTATAAACATGATTGAATCAATAAAAAGATTAGTGTAAAAAGATCATTTATTGAAATTTTGAATGATTACATATGATTGTCAAATACTATACTGAACCTCACCTTATTATGATTTTCTTAGTCTTATTTATCTTCTTTTGTCTTAGTCAATCTTCCTTTCTTAATATTTTTTCCAACCCCTTCATTTGTTTCTGAATCTAGTATTTATAGAAATTTTAAAAGGAGCCTTCTCCGTCCAGCTATTTGATCTTATCTTAATCCTCTTAAGTTATTTGCCTCGTATACTTTTTGCGTGTTTTGTAAGATACGGTGCGGGTCTTTTTTGTTTTATCTGATCACATGCTGGGTGGATCACACCTTTCCTTGCGATCCTTCCTCTTGGTTTAACTAATTAGATTCTTCCACGTAATTATTCATGTAATCATGGTGCGAGTATATGGATTTGTGGACCGTATGATCTTTTCTGGGTTGTTGTATGTTTGACACGTGGTATGCGGGTAAGATATGCCATGGTTTAGATTTATCCGTATCATGCTTATCCCGCACTCTGCATGGTTGAAACGTGTTCTTCACACAACAAAAAGTATTATACTTTGACTTTTCTATCCCACAGTATGTATGATTGACACGTATCTTTTATGCAGTAAAGGTGTCAGGTCTGTGACATCTGTCTTATCGATTTAACCGTCAGTTGAACTTATCTGCACCGTTGATTTTTCTTCGGGATATGATCAAGAATGTTTAGGTCTTGATCTGGTGTTTCTGAGTTAGTGTAGTTTGATAAACCTTTCTTTGGTTTTTAACACGTATACATCGAAGATTTGGTATTCACGTCTAGGTAACACGTCGCGAATATGAAGTTGAAACCACTAATGGGGTATTACAAAGTGTAAAACAAAAAGCACAATAATGTTTGAGGTACCTATTTGTCACCTGGAAGTATTTCCTCTTATAAAGAGCATTTCATCGTTGAATACCCAGATTCACGGGTTATCCTTTTGTTAGTAAATTAAAGAAGCATGACACGTGGAAGAAGATCAAGTTA
>JAJJMC010003321.1:346-11066 GCA_023531435.1 Papaver californicum
ATTTGATTGGTTGTTTAGTCGAAAGGATTTTTTGGCATAAACAATTTGGCGCTAGAAACAGGGAGTGAAAAAAGGATTTATCCTACCTGGAAAGAAAATTTTTTGGTAAGAAAAGATGGGAAAATTTAATTTTGCAAGATGTGAAAAGTAAGGGTAAAGCTTATTTACATAAGTATATTTTATTAACATGAAAAATACCTTGTGAGGAATAAAATAGATAAAAATATGAAACAAAGATTTTATGAAGAAGGAAAAGCTGGACTTGTGATAGGGAAAGTTTACAGTTAAAATAATAATTAGAATCTCTTATGATTTAATAGATAAGAGTTCATTTGACTAATTTTCTAAGAAAATATTTTTAGATATCGAGGAAGGAAAACGATCGAGAAGGCAAAAGATAGTGAAGAAACAGCAAATTCTAGAAAATATGTCTCAAGACGCGAATTCTGGGAACCAAAATAGTAATGAAGGCTTGGAAAATAGACAAGAAGAAGGGAGTGATTCAGGACAACAACAAAGTATTGAGGGAAATCATACCCCAAGTCAAGAATTAATGTCAAATACTGTGGTTCAGAATTTCTCTTCAGATCATGAGAGTTCTCGAAGAAAGACACGACAAATACAGGACCTATTAGAAGAAATAAAGGAAATAAGAAAGGAACAAAGAGCAAGCAACCATCGAATTGAGTTACTAGCAACCGAAAATCAAGTTTTAAAAGATGTAATTCAGCGAGAACAAAGACCAACTGTGACTAGAGTACGAAATCAGGAGCCAATGTCGAGTAGACAAATATCAAGAAATGAACAGCGGAATCCAGATCAAAGAATAGTGTTAGCAGGATCGACATCTCGGGTAAGAAGACAACAGGAAAATGACTTTCAACGAACCCAATGGGAAACATGTTTGGAGGCGATGGAACAAATGAAGGAGGAAATTAAAGGATTAAAAAATAAAGAGGGGGGAAGGATAGAAGAGGTATTGAAAGAAGCAAAGCGAACACCGTTAGCGCAACATTTAACGCGCGTATCGTTACCAAGAGAATATAATATTCCAGTGTTCGAATGTTACGATGGAACCAAGGATCCAACATCGCACTTAAAGTATTATAACCGAGTAATGTCACGATGGGACGATCATGAAGCGATCATGTGCAGATGTTTTCCGTCAAGTTTAACAGGAACAGCATTATTGTGGTACGACAGATTACCGGAAAATTCTATCAATAATTATGCACAATTGGTCAGAAAATTTTTAGAGGCATACATGTATAACAGACCAATTGATTCAGGGGAGGACAGACTTTATTCTTTAATGTCATGGCCAGAAGAATCAATCCGATCATATACAACTAGATGGCATTCAATATGTCAAGCAATAGGTGATTTAGACCCAATGACAGCTATAAACCATTATAAATGGGGGATTGTAGATCGGAAGAGTCAGCTCTTTGTTGAAATCCATCGAAATAATCCAAAAACTGAAGGCAAATTGAGAGAAATAATAGAAACATGTGCAAGACTCCAAGATATACAGGATCAAGGATCGAGAATTAATTCTGAAAATCAAGGAAATACAAGGAGAACAAATTCAGTTGAAGAATTACCAGAACAGAAAAGGAAATGTCTTCCAAAAGTTGAATCAAAAGAATTAAAACATCCTCGACAAGGGAATGGAAAAAATTTTGCTCAACAATTTCGAGAAAGAACTTTTACCAAGCTTAATGTTTCATATTTCAGGTTATTCAACATTTTGAAGAATCGACCAGGTTTTCAATGGCCAATAACAAAGGGAAATCAACCGGAACTTACACAACATTCCAAAGACTATTGTGAGTACCATAACTACAAAGGGCATACAACAAACAATTGTAGAAATTTTATAACATTGGTACAAAGAATGGTCGATGCTGGAGAATTGAAGGAATTTGTTCAAAAAATTGAACCATCAGAGAAATATGATGAAGGCAAAGCAATACATATTCCATATAACAAACAGACAATTAATATGATTTCATGTGTGGAAAAGTGTGATACAGATTTAAATGTAGCAATCAACAAGAAATTGTGCAAGAGAATTCGGAACCACGAGTCCTTTAGAGTTCAAGGAAGGCAAGTAGAATTATGGGAGGATTGGATGGCACATCCATTAACATTTTCTGCACAAGAAGTAAATCAAGAAATTGAAATGCATAATGACCCTCTTGTGTTGACGTTATTGATATCTGGCTGGAATGTCAAGAAAATACTCTTGGATGGGGGCAGTTCATTAAATGTGATGTTCTACAATACATTTTGTAAAATGGGTTTCAAAGAAGATCAACTCATCACTTCACGATTTGTCATTTATGGATTTAATGGAATATCGTCCAAGCCAAAGGGAGAAATTGATCTTGAAGTTTCAGCCGGACCGATCAACATTCTGACAAGATTTAGTGTTGTGGATGCACCATCCCCGTACAATGCTATAATTGGAAGACGATGGGTTCATCAATTAAAGGGTGTAGTATCAACTTATCATCAGTATCTACGATTTCCAACACCACGAGGAGAGATGGAGATAAAGGGTGATCAAGAAGATGCTAAACTTTGTATAATGGCAGAGACAAGAATAAATGAAGAACGGGAGCATTTACAATGTAAAAAGAAAAAAGAGTCAAGAATTAAAGCAAAGGAAGAAGAAATAAATCAATACCTAGAAAAAAATGCAAAAAATAAAATAGAAAGTGAAAAAGGAGAGAACAGCAAAAATCAAGAAAATTTGGAAAACCAGCCGCAAAAAGGGGCGATGTAGCAATTAAAGGGAACCCCAACTCCAATTGGGATTCCAAAACCAGTTTTCACCCCAGTAGAGCAAACAAAAATCATAAACATTGGCACCGCAGAATGCCCCAAGCAAGTGCGAATTGGGACATTAATAAAATCAGATGTGGAACAACAGATAGTCAAATTGCTTTGTGAATATACAGATGTGTTCGCTTGGAGAATAGAAGACATGCCGGGGATCGATCCCAGCATCGTCCAGCATGAATTAAAAATACATCCTGATGCAATTCCTTTTCGCCAACGGATACGAAAAGTCGCACCAGAATATCATGAACCAGTGGAAAAAGAATTAACAAAACTTTTAGATGCAGGGTTCATTCGAGAGGTACGATACCCTACATGGATTTCTAATATGGTAATTGTCCCGAAGAAGAACGGTGGAGTAAGAATTTGTATAGATTTCACCAATCTAAATAAGGCATGTCCAAAAGATAGTTATCCACTCCCAAACATTGACCAGTTAGTAGATGCTGTTGAGGGACATGAGATGTTATCATTTATGGACGGACAATCTGGGTACAACCAGATAGCATTAGCAGAAGCAGATCAGGAACACACATCGTTCTTTACTCCGCGAGGATTGTATTGTTACACTAGAATGCCATTTGGACTACGGAATGCAGGAGCGACATATCAACGCCTAGTGGATGCAATATTCAAACCATGGATCGGAAAAACTTTGGAAGTTTATGTGGATGACATGTTAGTAAAAAGCAAGTTATCTGGTGATCATTTGCGGAACCTGGCTGAGATTTTTGGTGCATTACGAAAGTATAAGATGAAAATAAATCCAGAAAAGTGTATTTTTTGGTGTTACATCAGGGCGATTTTTAGGATATCTGGTTACAAAAGATGGAATTCAAGTTGATCCAGCAAAAATACGAGCAATAACGGATATGCCATCACCAAACAGTATAAAGAGTGTACAGAAGTTAAATGGGTGTTTGGCTGCACTAAGTAGATTTATTGCAAGATCATCAGAACGATGTAAACCCTTTTTTGATGTACTTAAGAAGAAAAATAAGTTTGAATGGAACGATCGTTGTGAGCAAGCATTTCAAAGTATAAAATTACATCTTGCCATGTTGCCAGCATTACAAAAACCAGAACCAGAAGAAATGTTAACTTTGTACATAGCAGCAACAGAAAATGCAATCAGTGGAGTAATGGTGCGAACGAATGAGAAAATCGAGAAACCTGTATACTACATCAGCAAGACTTTGAATTCAGTAGAAAGAAAATATACTAAGATTGAACAATTAATTTTGTCAGTGGTATTTGATACTCAGAAGTTACGCACTTATTTTCTCACTCATTATGTTTGTATATTAACCAAAGCTCCATTGGAATCAGTTTTAAAGAATACAGGGAAGGTAGGAAGAATAGCAAAATGGAACGCTCAGCTAGAACATTACAACATTGTTTATGAGATACAAACTGCGCAGAAATCCCAAGTTCTAGCTGATTTTTTGGCAGATTTTCCAATCGAGGAAGAGTATGAAATTCAAGGACTTCCGGGGTGTGAAGAAGAAGAACCAGTAGATATCCTAGATTCAAATAATTCACAACGATGGGAGGTTTTTGTTGATGGGTCGCGAAATAAAGAAGGGGCAGGAATAGGTATCGTGATTACAGCACCAAAGGGAGAACGTATGGTACACTCATTTCGACTTGAGTTCGAAGAGCATACAAATAACATAGTAGAATATGAAGCAGTAGTTCATGCTCTCAAACTCATTATTGAACTAGGAATAAGTGATGTAAGACTCACAAGTGACTCGCAGCTGGTGATTAGACAGATCGAGTTAAAATATCAAACGGTCGATGAGGACTTGGAACGATACAAAAATCTTGTACAAAGTTTAACAGTTTGTATTCCAAATATTATTTTTCGACATTTGTCTCGTGAAAAGAATCGACATGCAGATGCACTGGCGTATATCTCGTCCATGATAAATGACCCAAATACTAAAGCGCTAAAAATTGGGAGAATATACGAGCCATCCATAAGAGCACAAGTGTTAAATAACATAGAGGAAGATGGTATCGATGACTCAGCCATACAAAGTGCCACATCTACATCGCAACAAGAAAATGATCAACCAAGTGAGCCCGATTGGAGAGCCCCGATACATCAATATTTACAAAATAAAGTGTTACCAACAGATTCTAAAGAAGCAAGGAAAATTCAACTTAAGTCAAACAGTTACCAACTTAGAGATGGAATTCTTTATCGACATTCTTTTCTTGGACCATTATTTCGATGTTTATCACAAAAAGAAGGATTACGAATTCTCAAAGAAATACATTATGGAGATGCAGGAAACCATAGTGGAAGACGATCGCTAGCATTAAAAGCCAAACTGCAGGGTTATTATTGGATTTCCATGTTGAAAGATTCGGAAGAAATGGTTCGAAGGTGCGAAGAATGTCAACGATTTGGTAAGAAAATCAAAGCACCAGCTACGGAATTAAATTCAATTCTTAGTCCATGGCCATTTGCGAAATGGGGAGTTGATATAGTCGGACCATTAGCTGAAGGCACAAAGAAAAGAAAATACTTAATTGTGGCCACTGATTATTTCACCAAGTGGGTAGAAGCAAAAGCACTAGCGCGAATCAGAGACACTGATGTTTTTACATTTCTATTTGAGAATATCATTTGTAGGTTTGGGATTCCAGCAGCGATAGTCTCTGATAATGGAAAACAATTCCAGGGGAAGAATATCGATATGCTATTTGAAACATATAATATTCAGAAACATAAGTCTACACCTTTTTACCCACAAAGTAATGGGCAAGCAGAATCCACAAATAAAACAATCGCAACAAATCTGAAGAAAACATTGGATGGATATTATAATAAGTGGTGCGAACAATTACATAATACATTATGGGCATATAGAACCACGAGAAAAGCTTCAACTGGAGAATCACCATATCTTCTTACTTATGGAACAGAAGCAGTAATACCAACAGAGGTTATTTTGCCTACGACCAGAACAGAAGCATGGGAGAAAAACCTAAATTCAGATCTCATGTTACAAAAATTGGATGACTTGGAAGAAAAAAGAGAAGTGGCACTCCAAAAGATGGAGAATTATCAAAGGGGATTAGCTCGAGAATACCATAAGCGTGTAAAATCCCGAAATTTTGTCCAAGGTCAATATGTCCTCCGGCAAATAACAGAACACCAAAGGGACAAAAGAGCAGGAAAATTCGCACCAACATGGGATGGACCATACGTGATTTAAGCGTCGGCAGGACAAGGGTCGTACTATCTTCAGAATTTGCAAGGAGAAATTTTAAAGCATCCGTGGAATGCACAATATTTAAAGCTTTACTATCTGTGAATAACAATGCAATGTTACCACAAAAAGCAGGTACATAGACAATTAATTCATTAATTTCTTTTATAATCACTCCAGGAACATCGTACCATGGAGAATATTATAATTCCATTAATCCCGGAAAATGTCATATACTTTGAATCCAGGAACATCATATCTTGGAGATTGTCATGATTATTAATATAATCAAAATTCCATTAATCCCGGAATTTCATATACTTTGAGCGCTCAAAATTACTCCAGGAACATCATATTCTGGATATCGTTGCGATTGATGACATAATCATATACAAAAGGTGAACATCATACTTAGAGAATTTTATTAACAATGAAATTCTTATCAAGAAGGGGTTCCTAATTATTGGTTTATCAATTTTCAGAGTACAGTTCGGGACCAACCCTGTATCTTACCCCTGGCCCGGGTTTGTTTCGTATGTGTGGGATCTCGAACAACATGATTTGAGGTAAAAAGTACTTCAATTCATGGTACTTAGAAAATCATATGATATCCAAAAGAATTACTTAATCACATTTTCTTGTGCAGGAAATAACATTAAAGACATATCAAAAGGATGTAAAAGAAAATCCTTGAAAGACACACAAAGTACAAGATGGAGGAGTTAACAGAAAATGAAATTACAAAGAATATAATCAAATATCAGGAAGACCGGATCGAGATGGTGGAGGAGGAATTACAGGCACAGAAGCGCGCTTGCTAAGTACTGAAGGATCGGATTGTGCACGATCTAAAGCAGTATTGAAGGACATCGCAATTTTCGCTTTAGCTTCCTGCCTGACCCATTGAACAAAATCACGCCCAAAGTTGATTTCTTTGTGAAGCTCTTCGATCTTTTGCCGATCTATTTCTACTTGAGCACTAAGACGTGATTTTTGATTTTTCTCTTCACTTAATTGTGCAGCTAATGAATCAATCTCTTGTTCACGAGCAGTAATTTTGGAAAGTTCAGTAGATAGTCGAGCATGTAAACTCTCAATTTTTGAGGCGCTAAGAGACACTTTATATTCAGAAGTCTTTAACTCTTGAGTAATGTTTTTCACTGAATCTTTCGCTGTATTAAGCTCAGTTTCTACTTGTATTGCTCGATCCTTAGCTTCATTAAATTTTTTCTCCAAATCTGAAAATACAGGAAAATATTAGACAAATTTTATGATATCAAGAACTATAAATTAGGTAAACCAAAAATGTACCTCTGACAACAGATTTAAACTCTAATTCTTTTTGAGTTAGCAATTTTACAACTTCTCGATATTTTGATTCTGCTTTATTACGCCTCCAAGTGGTTAAATCAAAACTATCGTTCAATTGAGTCAGTTTTTCTCTAACCACATTCATCTCTTTGAAGATTTCCCTTGCATGATTATTCAATTGTACCATTCTACGATCGAACCTAAATAGGGTCTCCATATTTTCCACTGAACCTAGTATAAAATTTAAATGTTTCATATAAATCAAGTAAATAAAATAGTAATTGAAAAGGAATGAAAAATAAACCTTGATTTTGATTCTGAAGATCTTGATTATGACCTTCAATAGTTTGGAGACGTTCCTGTTGTTGTTGATATTGATCATTATGCTGATGATGAAGTTGTTGAAGTTGTTGTTGAAGAAAATTATTTTTCTGTTGCAATTCATCATTCGCTTGTTGCAAGGAAGCATTCTTTTCCTTCATATCCACTGATTCTTTCTTAAATATTAATCCCATCATGGTAGCTCGAGCCTTATAAAATTTATAACCGCTAAATAGACAATCATTACCATATTGAAGTTGGGCTAAAGCTTGTTGTGGAAGTGAATATAACGAACTATCGGAAACATTCAAAATTTCATTAAAGGTAGGAGGAGGCTTCACAGGAGATATTTGATCGAGAATATCACTCTTAGACCATGCATCCAGAGTTTCATCCAAAGGAATCGCACTAAGTGAATTCCGGAATCGAGACATGAAGCCAGAATCAGATTTGATACTCTCAGGATCTGCTAAAACATTCCAAAGTCCCTGAGAAAGAAACCATTTGTAGGCTTCTTCTTCATCACCAACTAAATTAAAACCTTCACGAGAGATTTGATCGGAAACGGACTTCAGAGTAGAAGGGTCGACACTTGGAATTGTAGTATCGACCTCAACAGCAACAGAAGTAGATCGAACCAAATCATCGGAAGGTGCGATCGATTCTAGAATTACTCCAGTAGTCCCTTCGACTTCAGAAGGGATCGAAACATCAGGAACGATCATATTAGAAGGAGGAGAGGTTTCTTTTTCAGTATGATCAATAACATTCATTTCTTCAATAACAGGGATGTTGGCTCCAACAATCATATTTTCCACGTCATCAATCGGATTCATTTCAGCATTATCTTTTTCCGACGAAATCTCTTTTTCAACATGAGTTACTTCATTCACTACATCAACAATATCTTCATCAATAACAATATCATCTCCCTCTTCTTGAGGAAGACCAGAAAAAGTTTCCAATGCACCATTGTCAGGTACAGGGGAATCAAGCACGAAATCAAAAGGTAGTGGAGAAACGATGTTATAAAAATTGGATGAAATACCAGAAGGAGGTGCAACAGTAGGATCGGATCGTTCAGATACCACAATTTCTGCTGGCATCGAGGAAACCGGAATAACATCGATAGGATCAGACTGATCCAATGGAAGAGCAACAATCGAGCTTCCTCCTCCCTTATTCAAACTTGAAGCCGTCTCTCCTACAACCTCAGTTGAGAGTTCAAGAGTTCTGGGCTTTTTCTGCTTCTTCTCTGCTGTGAGAATTAATTTTCGTTTTCCTTTACCCTCAACTGCGGGTTCGATCGTTTGTTCATTCTCGACGATTTTTATACCGCGATCAGGTGGAGGAAGGGGGATTCCGATGTCCAAAGAAGGATCGACCTGGAATTAAAAATAAAAGTAAAAACATTTAAAGAAGACATTAAAGATCAATACACTATATCTAAAAAGAATGATATCAATTAAGAATTTCGAACCTTGAAGTCAAATTTATAATCATCAAAGTTCAATTTCCAGGGGCAATAGTTCGGGAAACAATTGCGAAGATGCTGAATTTCACTAGTAGGAATGTCACCGTATACCCAAGGTCCCTCAATCAGAATAGGGGTGCGATACCATTTATAATCATGTTCTCGACGAATTCTCTCATTCGAAGGAAAGTCAGCATTGGTATATGGAGCTACCTTGATTCTGGGGTCATCAACTTCTCGAAGTAGAGGAAACCCTTGGGAGCATTTACGAACAGGACTCACACTCCATTTAACATAATTTTTAACAGTAATACCATCACCATAAGTATTCTGGAAATTCTCAGGCGTATAATAAACACATTCTGAAAGATCGGGAACATAACAGGTAAGACGGGTACGACCCTCACTGCGAAGGGTGCATTCATCGAGAATTCGCCACCAATTGCCATTATACTGTGTGATAGATCGAAGTTGAGTATGTGGAGCCCTGCTGCGAGTAGCAAGAACTCTGAACTGGAAAGGGTTGTTCTTTTCATACAGAGGGAGATGAAGACCAGCTTCCAAGGCACCAACAGAAATTAATAATCTATGATGGCTATATTGAAATTTTCTCATCAAATCGAAGGTCATCATATCGGAAGCACAATCAACAAAAGAAACCTTAAATCCTTGAAGATTATGTCTTCTTTTAAATTCTTTAATATCCATAGATCGATAGCTATAAGATGACATTGATCGCTTACTCTTGGGGGCAACATTAGGGAAATCGGGAGAAGAATCCCGTACGGTACGAGGTACAGCAGGAGAAGGAGTAGCAAGAGATAAATCTCGACGAGAAACAGCATATCGAGATGAAGAAGACCTACTTGATCTCCTGTTTTCACCTTGATTGCTGGCTGCATCAGATTTTCTTGGAGACATATTGAAGATCTGAGCAGAAAGAAACAAAAGAAAGAAAAAATTAATATATGAAGAAATTACCTAGCAATAATTACAGTGTAAAGAAGGGCCATTTCATTCATACATAACCTGAGAATCACAATCTTTTTACTACACCGATAAACCCTCAGCCATGAAAAGAAAATTTTGAATCAAGAAAAATAAAATTACTTACATGAAGAAAAGAAGTTAACAATGGTCAAATTGAAGTAGAGAAGAAACCAATTAACGAGAACAGAGCTCCTGAGTAGTGGGAAGATTTGAAAAGTTTAAGGAAGACAAAGTGCAATAACTAAAAAAGAAAAAAGAGACAGCAGAAAGTTACATGATATTTAAAGAAGAAGAATAGTAACCGCCACAAGATGGGAGAACAAAATAATCGGAAAAGATTTGATTTCATTGGAAAAAGTGTAACTGACATAATCATGTTAATGCCAGCGGAAAACTCGGATAACGTGCAGAAAAGAAACTGAAAAGTTAAAAACGACAAGTCCTTCTCTATTTTTCAAAATCTCGGATCGACCGTTGGATGATTTTGTAAAAAAGAGAAGAAGGGGGCAAATTGTTAGTAAATTAAAGAAGCATGACACGTGGAAGAAGATCA
>JAJJMC010003342.1:0-10057 GCA_023531435.1 Papaver californicum
CCCCCCCCCCCCCCCTGTTTACTTACGTGACTGAAAATAAATCATAATCACTGCCTCTCTGTGGGAACGAACTTGTTCTTATTTGCTATACTTAAATCTATTTTGGAAGAGTAAAAACTCGATTATTTTGGACGATTGACAACCGACCAATGCACCACCATAGGAAGTTGAACATCGGAGCATTGCTACAAACCGAACTAGAAGGGTTGGAATAAAACCTCCAGCGAGGTACAGGTTTGACGATTTGGTGGGTTATGCATTGCAGGTGGCCGAGGAGGTGGAGGATCACGAGCCGTCCACCTACAAGGCTGCAGTATCTGGAAACGAGTCAGCACAGTGGCTGTGTGTTGATGATATGCTGATTGCTGCTCAAAATAAGTCAGATATTCAGAAGCTGAAGGGGTCTCTCAGTGCGGAGTTTGAGATGAAAGATCTGGGTGCTGCTCGGAAAATTCTGGGGTAGAAATCTATAGGGATAGGAAGAAGAGAAAGCTTTTCCTATCACAGGAAGGGTACATCAAGAAGATTTTGAGCAGGTTTGGAATGTCTTCATCCAAGCCTATAGATACTCCAATGGCATCTAACAGCAAGTTGGGAATGTACACGGTTCAGACTTATGAGGAGAAAGAGTACATATCTCGAGTTCCATATGCTAGCGCAGCTGGAAGTCTGATGTATGCTATGGTCTGCACTCGACCAGACTTAGCATTTGTTGTTAGTGTGGTCAGTCGGTTTATGGTTCAGCCTGGGAAGGAACATTGGAAAGCTGTTAAGAGTATTTTCAGGTATCTTAGAGGTACTTCAGATATCGGTCTCTGTTATGGGAACGATACCCGATGTTTAGTGGCTGGTTTCTCAGATTCTGATTATGCGGGAGATGTGGACAGTAGGAGATCTATGACTGGTTATGTGTTCACTCTTGTAGGTTCTGTTGTAAGCTGGAAGGCAACTCTACAACCTACAGTTACTTTGTCTACTACAGAGGCAGAGTATATGGCCTTGACAGAAGCTGCTAAGGAGGGAATTTGGCTAAAGGGGTTGGTTAGTGATCTAGGCCTACATCAGGATCAGGCTATAATGTATTGTGACAACTTGAGTGCAATATGCTTAACCAAGGATCAAGTCCATCATGAGAAGATGAAGCACATTGATGTCAGGTATCACTTTCTGAGAAATGAGAAGAGAATTGAAGTGAAGAAGGTAGGGACAGCTGATAACCCTGCTGACATGTTCACCAAGCCAGTTCCTGGGAGCAAGTTCCAACATTGCTTGGACTTGCTCAATATCACAAGTCAGTAGTCTGAGCCCTTGTATAGGGGCATCTGAGGCAGAGAAAGGTTCTAGCACTGTCATGGGTGCATCTGTTTCTGTTGCTGAGAGGATTCAAGTCAAGGTGGAGATTTGTTGATATGCCTTGAATCAGTCGTTGGCCGGAATACTACGGGGAGTCCGAGGGGCAGAGCCTAGAATAGATGTATCTCAGTATTCTGCTCTATAATAAAACTCAGCTTTCTCTGTTGTGAATGTAGCTAACGTAACAGTTAGTGAACCACGTAAATCTTTGTGTCTCGATCTCTATTATTGTTCTCGTTCGATCTCTCGTTACAACAATGAAAATAAGAAATTTATCATTTTATAGCCGTAAACAATAAAAAACTTCTATCTACTACTAGGAAATGATTAATTCCTAACCGATTTAAGTTTATTTATAGAGGAGAGATATTTTTGACTTTTGCTATTGATTAGGTCCCCTATCTATATTTAGGATATTTGAATCCTATGCAGACCTTTTAAAAAAGTCTACAACACCTTAATATGGTTCTTTTTTTTGTCGGTTAAAAATAATATCGACGAATTTCTTACTCAGGTCGTTAATATCACCACCTAGCTATTTTACCCTATTATAATACAATTAATATCCCCACCTAGGTATTTTACCCTATTATAATACAATGAAGTATGTATCTTTTTGGTTTCTTTAAACTTAAATATCCAAGATTGTTTAAACCCAACATTCAAAAAGAAGCTAGCGAATAGGATATAACAGCTTCATATACTGATTTTAAAAGAGAACTTAATCCTGAAGAGTGTATAGATCTGCTAGAGCTAAAGCATATCCATGATAATGCTTCTAAAGTAGAAACACTACCTAGTACCTACTTCTCTTTAAGCATTTTTGAAAGGCGTCTTCTTTTTTTTCACATTGTGAGCTTGCGCACGTGAATTAATCTGATCGGATGAAAAATCTAACAAAACAAGATATTTTTCTTAGAATGAGGGTATTTCTTCGAAGTAACACTTGATTTTGGGGTATTTTCCCATACTTCTTATCAACATGCCAATACAAACAGGCTAATATATTATATATATATATGTGACTTTCTATTCCCCTTAAGGTCTCCTTTATATTTTGGCAGCTCTCCATGACTTAATTCCTTCTAGAATTATGCTGCAGCATGGAAGTTCTCAACTGGTATCTACTTTAATGTCTACTGTGTAACTCTGACCATTAATGCTCTTCCGGTCTTCCAACTTTCTTTCGATGGTTTTTCTTTGTTAACGTTAATTTGTAATTGGGATGCTGTGATTCCATGTAACTCTCTGTTCTTGTCACTATTCACTATTCTGGTGACAATAAATCTTTTTATATAAACTTTGCTCTTTTTACTATAAAAAAAATAATATTACCTCTGTTTCAGGAAAAGAGTTACTATCATTTTTTTATTTTAGTCTAAAAATAGGTTAAAATAAAAAAGTGATGATAACTTTTTTCCTGAAATGGATGGAGTATTATTTTGGATCACACCCAAGAACATTGTTTCTTTAATTGAAACATTATCAATTAAGAAGCTTAATGAAAAGAGTAGATAACTTTGACCGTCAACTTCTACTATTGTATTGGTATGTTTGGAAAGTAAGAAATTCAAGGAGTCAAGAAATCATGGAGGTAGCTATGTTCAAGACTGTGGAAAAATATATGAAGACTAAAAGGGGTCTTATTATCTGGTGCTCTTTTGAGGTACATGTTAGAAACTAAAAGATCTGTGACTGATTTATAAATTGTATTGTCAAAACAGATAAAGAGATTACAAAGAGAGGAAGAAGCTTATATAGTTTCACAATACAATATAATACAATACATCCCTAGATGAGCTGGCAATGACTAGCCGATGTTGAACACGTGTAGAGACAGGATTCTAACATATAGTAATAGCTACTTGGTCTAACATCCTCCCTCAAACTGAACACTAGAATAGTGGAAAAGTTTGTAATAAAGGAGTAATGAACACTGACTTGGAGAGCCTGCAACAATCATACAGATGCAGAGCTTTAATCTTCCGACATGTTTCTTGATGGAACTCATCCTTGTTTGGAGCTTTGTGGAAATACAAATAACCACCAAGATATTCATCCGAACCTTCCCTTGAAAGAACCATCTTTACTCCCAAGGACTTGATCTTCCTGGACATTAGAAACATTGGTGTGCTGGCTCTTATAGTGGTCACATCATATGTTTCAACATGGTAAATGACCTCCTCAAGTGCATCTAAGCCTTCCTGGACTGTGAAGTTAAACTCATGATGATGGGTACCAAGATAATCTGCAACTTCTCTGCCAGCTTTGAGATCTGGAGGACTTGATTCATCACTTATGGCATCTGTAGCTTCTCGCTACTTGGCAGAATCGAAAATTGCTAAACAGTGGGGATCCCAGTTGCATACGTTTTGCATCGGATTAAAGGGTCCTCCAGATAAAAGAACACCAAATGGAACATCTGTCATCAGCCTTTTTTTTTACAGCCTTCCCAAAGGCCTCTCGTAAAACCAAAGGATCATAAGGAGTGGATGGTGTGCTTTCTGCAAACCAAGGTGGGTTGTACCACCGCCTAAGCTCTCCAGTTTTGCTAGAATATATATGCCAGGAAGGAAGGACGTGAAACGCTCACAGTCATCACTCAGAGCTTTTATTTCTGAAGCAAACCAAATTGATCCATCTAGACCCAAACCCTAGTAACAGAAGTAGTTGTTGAACTACCATTCAGAAGGAGCCAGGAACTGAAGTAGTATAAAAACTGACGAACAAGTGTAACCAGAAGCAATCAACATAAGTATTAGAAGTACTAATTCACCATTAGAACTAGCAGCAAAAAAAATAACAGCAGAAATAGTAGATTCCGGTATTTGGTTTGGTGTTCTCTGTTGGTTAAGAGACGCAAATTGTTGGTGTTCTTTGTTGGCTAAGAGACGCAAAAATGTTGTTGTTCTCTGTTGGTTAAGAGATGCAAATTGTTGGTGTTCTCTGTTGGTTAAGAGACGCAAAAATGTTGTTGGTGTTCTGTATTGGTTAACAGACACAAGGATTTTGATGAATAACAGAAGTTTGAATGGTTAAAAGTTTTCCCAATCTCATCCTACTCAATCAACAATGTTCTTTAATTCATCAAGACAAAAAGTAATAATAAAAAAAAAAATTGTTACCTCTGCAGGTTTTGATTTTGCATCTAAGGTTAAATCAGATTTGAGATTAGTTGTTGTTGCAAGAATGGATTGTAATCCCTAAATCTTACCAGAAGTTGGTATTGTTGTTGTTGAAGTTGCTGCTTCTATTGATGATCAGTTGATCCTGTTGATAAGAAGTTGATGTTGCTTTCAAACTGTAGGTCACAATTAAGGCATGTCCAATTTGATGAAAAATCATTGAACTGCTGAACCAAAGAACTGTTGCTAGTAAATCATCAATTTGATGTTGCAAAAGTTGATCTTGAATCTTTCCTCTAACCCAAACTCGAAACTCAATTTGACACTTGAATAAATCAAATGAAGAACTTAGCAATCCAGATCGAAAAACAGAAACACCATTAACGGAAGAAAAATTTCCAAGACTCTGTAACTGAGGATGCTTCTTCTTCATCTTTACTAACACCAAGAGAAGAATATGTAATGGAAATGAAGAACATGAAGATTTAAGAAACTTGACAGATTTCAAAATCTGCTGAAGGAGATGGTACCCAAAAATCTGATACTCATGGTGAGGCTGTTGGATCTTCTTTTGTTCTTGAGATGAAACCAAAATCAGTGATTATTTTCAGAAGTTATGAGAGTGATACTTTTGAAGCGGAAGATAATAATGAAAGATGGATTTGGATCAAGAACAATTTGTTAGAGATTGTAGCTCTGATACCATGAAAGATCTGTGATTGATTTATAAATTGTATTGTCAAAACAAATAAAGAGATTACAAAGAGAGGAATAAGCTTATATAGCTTCACAATACAATACAATACATCCCTAGATGAGCTGGCAATGACTAGCCAATGCTAAACACGTGTAGAGACAGGATTCTAACATATAGTAATAGCTACTTGGTCTAACAGAAACAACTTGTAATTAACCCCAAATTAAATTTATTTCTGGTTTATGGAAGTTGAGAGAATACAGGGAATCATCAATGTTGGAAATTGGCTGGAAATAGTGAATCCATGTGAAAACTCTGCAAATAGTGAATAATTTAGATGAACATATTTTATTTGATATCGAAACAAAGGATACGAAGTGCTCCACAATGAAAATAAATACAACAAACCATGCATGTGCTATGCACATTACATCATTAATTATACATGATAATGGGGAAAATCCATACTTGCACACACTCTTCAGTCTTTATTACTTATATCACACAAACAGCATCTACCCAACACACTGAAATCACCCACAGATGATTTCATTTAGCTTCTTCAGATTCGCAGAGGTGAGTGTTCAAGTCCTCGATGTTCTGCTGGAAGAAAGCCAAATAACCAATAGGAACAGGAGAATCCTCGTTCAGCTTCTCATAATCAATAGTCCAACTCGCAATACACCCCTTTCCATTAGCCTTTGGCTTGACTGACAGAGTTGCGTCGAACTTCTTGTAATCATTAATCAAGTCTCCTCCAACCGCCCTGTGATGTATCGTCATTAACTCATCGTCGTATGTCGTTTCCTCTTTCACAACTAGTGTTTTACCCTCTGCATACAAACATAATATACACAGTCAATACACAAAGGTGTAATAGTTATAAGCAGAAACCAGTATTACATCAATAACGATACAAAGAGGGAGCAAGAATTAACTTTAGAAGTTTAAGATAATTGTGTGCATTTCTTGTGCATCGGTCAGTACATATACATACCATGAATATAATCCCATTCCTTGATACATCCGGAAGTTGTTCCATGTCCCTCAACAACTTTGACAGCAGTGTACTGATGTGGTACCGCGTTTGGGACGTCTTCGTGGTGTTTAAATATTTCATAATATTTGTGAGCTTCACAGTTAACCTCCGATTCAGTTATAAGCTTGCCAACGAGACCTGAAATGGTATGATGATGCTCAGCCATATTGATAATATAGGTAGTTTGCAAAATATATGAGAGATATTCAACCGATTTTGATGAATTTGATCTTAGTCGAATGGGTTTATATAGAAACTAAGTATGGCTGAATTGGTTAAAGGCTGATGACAGAATGAGCTGTATTCTATTTCTTTATATATATAAATATATATATATTTTTTATTTTCAATCAAAGATTATTTTGTGACAAGAAAAGATTTTGGTGAGATAGCAGTTGACCATATTATCCAGCCAATTTTTATAAAAGTAAATTTATTTATCATAAGAACGAGAATCAGGTTCCTGACCAACTGAGTCGGCCCATTAAATTAACGAGGAAGAATAACGGCAAGGGAGGTCACACTATTACTTACTCAAAAATGTCCATATCAATTTTGTTTTGTTTGATTGGTAATGATTAAAAATAGACGAACAGATAGGAGCTGCATCAATCAGTGTGAGACTCTCACAACCTTGGTTAATCAAAATGTATGAGAGAAAAAGGTGTGGTATGCATATTATTAGTAAATTAAAGAAGCATGACACGTGGAAGAAGATCAAGTTAAGAAGCAACCAGATTAAAAAAGGGTGAGAAACATAGGATCATTATTAAAGATATCAAATTTCAAAAAAGACATGAGACGTTTCCTGACATCTGAGCGATGAATCGCATGAATGACACATAAGATCGAGAAAGCGGAACACCATCGAATAAAACAAACAGCATTAAATGATAGCTGATCGGGAAAGTAAAAAGTTATTATTACTATATTATTTTAGGATCGAGAAAGTACAATGTAATAATTACTCTATGGTCGAGAAAGTAAATTGTAATAATTACTCTATTATTTAAATGATCGAGATTACAGAAGTCTTTTAAGATAAGGAAACACGCGTCGGACATATAAAGCATCGAATCAGGAAGTAATTAAGAGTGATCTGTCATCTATATGATCGCACCAAGTAAAAGACAAAATACAAGAACGATAGATACATCGAGACAAGATGGATCGACCCAAAGAAGAATTGATCCAGAAACGATGACCAGGCTATAGAAAATGACACGTTGCATAAAGAGCGACCCAGAAAGATAGATCTATAAATAGAAGAGATCAAACAACAAAGAAGGGGACGGAAAAAATAGAAAGAAAAACCAGAGAAAGGGAGGGAAGAAATTTTTAGGTACGAACCTATGGGAAATAGTGGTATAATGTATGAATTTCTGTATTGAATTGAAAATTGTAACCAATTTTATAAACCCAGAAATCACAAAACCTGGATGATCAATTTTATTGAGCTTAAACAATTTGGAAAAGTATGATTCTTTATTACATAAAAGAATGTTTCTCTATTGTCAGTTTATATTTATTTAACTTGAATCCAAGAGTTTGATTGGTTGTTTAGCTGAAAGGATTTTTTGGCATAAACACATATTACGAATGCAGTCGATATCAAATAGTCAAAATGATAGAGGAGGTGGTTGAACTACATGTTTCCCGTTGTTTCATTTGTTAATCATTAATCAACCCCATCGCAGGGACCATCATATCAACTGTCTAATTAATTAACTCAAATACATCCCTTCACATTTTGCCATCTATGGTGTACCAAATGTGGACCAATACCAATAAATCCAACGATTTATGGCTCCCTTAAAAGGCCTATCCCTCCCAATCTTATATTGGTGAAAATATTAGTCCATATTTAATATATTTATTTGGTCTACCTCTAACAAGGTCGTAGTTAGATAGAGGAGATTTGTATCTCTGTTTTAAAAAAATAATTTATTTTTTATTTTTTTATTTTTATTTAAAAAATAGGTTAAATTGAAAAATGAAAAAATCACTTTTTAAAAAAAAAGAAAATATTTGCTATCAAAATTAGCTGGATTAAGGTGGAAGTACAACTTTATCGCCCCATAGAAATTGGGTGTGGCGTATGCGTTCCCCACTTCATGAGTAGCACTTATTTTCTATACTTGATAGCCTAGCCGATTAGAGCGAGCACTATATATGGTGAGCAAAAATAGAATAGAAGTTAGCCTAATAAAAAGCTTCCCGATTAATTATGTCTCAATCTGGCCGTTCATTTTACGGCCGAGACTGAACGTGTGCGACCCCAATCCGGCAAAATACTAATGCATATTTGCGGATTTAAGCATTTTTTCTTACCAGCGAAGATAAAGCTAGCTTGGGACATCGTGATACATCACAACTTCTGCAAAGACTAAGATATATACTCTTTTTGTTCCAGTTTAATTGTTTAAATATGATTTTTTTCCAATCCTATAATTCATGTTTAAATTAATATTTTCTTATATAATTTTTAAAATCATTTTTTTATTTTATTTTAGAAATATAAGTTATTTTATAAATATACTAATAGTTCTTCCGTTTTAAAATATTTGTTCTCTATTCTATTTTCATCAGTTTTAAAATTGTGTCAAAATACCCATGGATCTTTCATACTTATTAACTTATTTTTAATGGGATCATTTTAAATCTTGAATAATATGTGTATAATTAGAAAACAAATATGTAAATATCTTTCTTAATTAAATTTCATTTCTTTTCAAAATAAAAGTATTTTTGACTATAATCTTCCCTTATTTTTAATTTTAGTAACAATATAACATTTAATAGGGGTATTTTTGGATATTATTCCGGCTTTTTTAATAATTTGACTAAGTCAAAAAGGACATTTATTTTTGAATAGAGGGAATAATAATTAATTGTTGAAAACTTTTATCAAGAATATAGATGAAATTTTTTTTTATCTCTCTCAATTCCTTAATATGTTTCTAAAACTAAGTAACTAAACCGGGACGGATGAAATATATACAAGAAAATCAATAATTAGAAGAAGTAAAGAAAAGCTGCTGTAAATTTGCAATAATTTTATCCAAAAAAATATATCGCTTTCATTGAAGAAAAGTCACTACCGACTCTTCGACATCGTGACGCATACCATACAGATATATGGGTATTAGACAGGACTTCCCATCTTCGTGATAAATGCACATATATAAATATATAGGTGATATATTGTGTTGGATGAAGACTTTTTCCTCTGTTCTCATCGTGATACACGAGCATACACATATGTCTTAACACGTAATATTTGATTAGTTGTGAATGATATGGGTCCATATATTTTCAAAGATATTGTTTCTCTTGCTTACGATAAGAAAAAAGAGTGGTTTTACCTTCATGTAAAGAATAGTATTCCCATATAATATATAATATCCTTTTAATAAATACAAAATATAATATAGAAGGATCGTTCTACTTATTGTCGATAGATTTTAAGACCCACAGATTTTAACTTAACTAACTAGAATTAGAATGTTGGATGGGAGTTAGACTTCGACTCATGCCTATGGTTCCATATTTCCTTTCTCAATCAACAAATCTAACTGGATCGGCCAACTTTGAGTTTTGTAACTATTGAGGACCATATGTGCAAAATTCTTGATCATCTAATGAGTTTACATACATAACAAAATACATGATATGTAACTATTAATTTTCCGATAATCTACCTAGTTAGATTAGTATGAAGGCCCTTCTCACACTACGTTAGTAAGGATAATTTAGTCGTACTAATACTTTGAAACTAAGATAGAATCGTCACTTTAACCATAAAGTGCGTCTTTTGAGTGTCAAATTCATAAAATCCTATTG
>JAJJMC010003348.1:0-19693 GCA_023531435.1 Papaver californicum
TCGAATTTAATGGGTCTTAATTTTCCATGATTTTTTTAAATGGAAAATAAAAGATACAAGATTCGTAAAGAAAATTTATCTTACTTATCTCTATGTTTATAATCTGCTGTTAAATAATTTGGGGGGGAACATCTGGGTTTTCATACAAATTTCACCAGGGAAAATTTTGAGAAAAAAAAGGATGAATTTTTCTCTGTCATTTGATGATTTTGAAGATGGAAGAAAGATGGAGGAGGGTTGGGGTTGAAATTATGTAATTGATGGAGTAATTATTAAATGGGTTTAAGGGGCTTAAATTCTGTAATAATTCTGCTCTGTTATTATTATGATTATTATTATAAGGTTTACTTATTGTTTTGTAATTTTGTTTCTTCCCTAAGATGTTTTAAGGGTTAATGTTAAGATAACAAAGAAAACACAATGAAGAAGATGGTGTTGTTATCTCTGGTTTTTGCCCTACAACATGTATTATTAAGTTGGATTTAGTTTATAATGAAAAATCTTATATTTATGTATAAAAGGAAAACTATTATGAATTGTATCCGTCTTAAAAAGTTCAGTTTACTGGCCATTAGAACAAGCCAATCTAAGCATTCCTATGTCAAGTATAATCCAGGTATAGAATCTCAGACTTGAATGGACAATGGAGTACTTGGTTAGCTTCGGTCTCTGGGTTGAATCCTTGTATATATGACAGCAAGCAGAAGAACACTATATTTGTTTGGATCTGACTAGGCCCGAGTCAGATGTCAGATAGTATGTTTTTAACATCTGACTCGAGATCTGACTCAGGTCATACATCTAACTCGGAGATATATGAGTCAGAGTTCAGATGTGCTGAGTTAGATTCAGATAAGTCAGATCCAGACAAGTCAGAGTTCTGTTTAAAATGCAAGACTAGATTTATTTCTCCTGCAGGATTTTTTATTTATTTTAAGGCTAAAACAAAGATTATAATCCTGTGCTTCTAAAAAGTAGTAATGGACAGATCTACACCACAACAATTGGTATTGCAGATAAGAGCTTGGCATTGCATACGGGTGGACACCTTAGATGTGGTGGGTTGGACTGGAAAGGGGCTTGATGAGACTTACAATCTGCAGCTAAACATTGCAAGGTTGCAACGTCCACGTGAAAGACGATCATTAACTCTGACCATCATTTTTGAATGCAGTTTCACGTCACCCTTGAACAACCCTCAAATTGCGATTGTCCGGTATCCAGCAATCGAATTGAAAAGCAGTTAAACATTATAGTTTTCTTATGATTAACATCTTGGGTTCCTGGTTTCTCAAAGAATACCAAAGAATTAAACTCTAAGCCGTTGAAAATAACCAAATTGTGATTCCATCACATCAATGATTTAAATTGGATCAATTTGTTTTAAACTGAAGGGAAGATCGAGGAAATACCTTGCTGTATTGGATCTTGTTAATGTCCAGCAAAGTCCGGGGAAGGCCAGGATAGCACAGTCTGCAAAAGTGTGTCTGAGCTCGTTGCGCATAAACTGACTCTCTGCAATATCATTAAAAAAAGCACTCGAGTCCTTGACCTTGCCATCTCATGATGATCACCAGCCCCTTGCGTGATTTGCACATGTTCACAGCAGCCTCATTTCTGTTAGACATTTCAACAGTTTTGTGCTCAGATGGGATCTAATCTAATGAATCAAGCAGACACTTGGGAAAGACCAGTTGTGCAGTAACGTACCTATAAAGTCTGCCACCCAAGCAATAGCAATCTTTTCCATTCTGAGACAATATCCCAGAAACCATGTGAAGGCAGGAATACAAAAAACAAAACATACTAGGGCAAGAGCAACAAAAGCTACCATGAAACCACTTCCCACATCAGTGAATAGAAATTACATGAGAATCTTAGACACAACTGAACAGCAGTCTATGGTATCGATGCAAACTTGGAAAGCCACTGAAGCTTATAACAAATACTCGTATTACTCAAGAAAATACAGTTTTGATTGTAACATAACGCTTTGCAGGCTACTACGCAAGGAAAAAAAAGGATTACTCCCCACAAGCATCTATAAACTAGAAACAACAGTCAATTAGTAATCTAGCTCAAAAGGCAAAGCTCTTTTGTTTCATATCTACATAATGGCATAACTATGAGTGTGAGTTATTGGCGTATTAATTGATAACTTTGATGTTATGTTAGGTTGAAGCACACATCATACGAGTCTAATAATAGAAGTACTTTGATCCTGGTATAAAGTAATTTTGTGAACCAGTCCGTCATGTATACCATACAAACAACAAATTATGGGCTCAAAGGTGCTTCCTTTTACTTGTAAGGATCATTAAAGAACCACAATTTCTCTTCTTATCTTACAGAAGGCCTCCCAACTAAGGAAGGTGACAGACTGACATTACCATTATTGGCACCAGCCAATTAGATTCCTTGCTCATAATATAGTTCATTTTTACACTATCCATTAAGCATGCTAAGCAACATTGTGTCAAGCTTCCTAAGTGCAGGGTGGTTTACATGGAGATCAAATTTAGGGCAAGCTACCATAACCTTGAGAGTCACATCGGGAAACTCTTGAATGGAACCAATAATTAGATTACTCACACGGTAAAGCCATTCCATCTCTCTAAACCACATCGACTTCTTTTGTTGCGCCAATGGCTCTAATCTCCATAGCTCACAAACACAGTCATGTAGTTTTAAATCGAAAAGGTCAGCAGTAACAATTAAAACTACTAGGAATGCTTACACTCAAGTAAATCACTAAAAAAGATATTAAGATATCTTAAGAACAATACAATGAAAAAATATCCATTCTGCTCATTTACTCGAGGAAATCATAAATGCACCAAACATCTGAAATCACAGAGAAAAAAACTGTAACAAAAAAATGACTAACCAGAGAAATGTGTAATAGCTTTACAAAGCGCAAGAGCTGTACAGATTCCTTTTCCACCCAAAGACATGTCTTCACGAATCTCTTTCATCACATCCACTTCTGCAGCAAATTGATCAAATTCAACAAAATCAGATAAATAAAAATGAATACTAAAATGTGCTTCTGAGTAAAGAGTCAGATCTAGAGTGTAAATTATAATGTAGAGACTAATCTAAATACTTATTACCAGATAAAGTAGCTTGACGATTGTCCGATTTTTCCTCCCAAGCTACAACATCTTTACCACGAATTACAGGCAACTGTACAGCTGGAAAACCATATACCTTATAGCACCACTTGAATTGGATGTTTTGATGATGTTAATAATGGTGAAGAGGCAAAAGAACTGGAAGCTCCTTCGTCATAACAATGATTATGACAAGAAAAAACTACTTGAACTTTATGATTCACTGACATTTGCACTTGTACATATCTTCGACTACCTTAGATCTGTTGCAACCCCACCAGCCAGCTAAACCTACATCCCCTAACGTTGTCCCTGCTGGCCTTGTTCCCCCCTTTCTGGGGGGCAGAACCACTCTTTTTCTATTTCTGCAAGTTTTGATATTAGTGTGATTGAGAAGCTTCAACATTCAACCTCGAAAAAGTTCAACAGATATTAGCAAAATTTCCATGCTGCTCCACTTGGAGAGTTGGCAAAGCAAATCAAGGATCATCAAGCTCCTTATGATTGTTAAAGAATGACGAAGATAATTCCTCACTAACAAGCCTATGTAACTTGTGCATTTTCACGACCAAGCCTGGCTTCTTCACCAATAACTCTAAGCTCTCCATAAGCTTGCATAGAGGAGGCCATAAACCTTTCCATAGATTCAAAAATCCTTTTCAGCCCTGACTGTAGACTAATAGCATTAGTTGTGTCACTAGGTTCTATTATCCCAGGTAGAGAAAGACCATAGCCCTGTCCAGACAACAATACCATCTGCTTGTCAACTACCTGTAATGCCCTGTGCATCTTCTGCTCCTCCCTCTCAATAGCCTTCACTCTTCTCTCCAAATCCCGGTTTGCTGTCATCCTCTGACGCAGCTCCAGATTGTGTTGTTCACAGAGGTGATGTACACTAGCAGCAAAAACCCTCATGGTATCAAGCACCTCCTTCTCGGAAATTCTCTCCATAGCGTGAAACCACTGGTTACAAATCACAAAAACTGGGGGTGCACCAATCCTACCTGGACTAAAGGGAGCTAATCCATCTTCTGTCTCTTCGGGTTCATAGAGAAGGCATTTTAGAAGCCAACTGTTCAAGGCTTTCACGAAAGCTTTTTGAGCAATGGCCCAACTAGAGAAGCGTAAAATCCAGTTAAGAAGCTCCAATTCAAGCTGCACAGAAGCTTCAAGATGATCGTCATTTAGGTTTTTGTTAAATGCAATGGCATCTAAATTTTTTGCCTCTGCTATAGCCTGACACTGGTTCCGATGACACTCGAGCATAACTGCCCACATCTTAATTAAGCTGAAAACAAACAAATAAATAATTCCAGATTGAACACCATGAAACATGCAACAAAGGTTCGTCAATTAAAACAAAATATGACTACAAATGGACATAAAAATCCGTAATGAACTTACAAAAAAGAAAAAAAATATTTACACTAGCATTACTGATTTTATAATTTTGTCACAGCAACAATTCGATAGCTTTATGAATCACAAATGAAGGAGTGGATTAACCTTCTCACTGTAGTATAGCCCTTGATGTCTAAATATAGCTTAGACCGCATGGATTTCTTTCACAAAATAATGAACATAGCAAAATACAGAACAAATACGATATACAAAAGGTTTCTGTAAGTATAAAGATTGGATGGCTAACAAAAAGATAAAAAAATATGCATAGGTTTCCAAAAAACAGCCAATATTGTTTAATGAGAAATTCAGAGTGAGAGGCAGAAGCAAAACCTCAAACATCCAGGAAATAGAACAGATAAGCTCTCCTGTGTGATAACTGGGTCAACTTATGACACCAATTTTTATGCTTGATTTTATTTCTGATAAGCACATCCGCACATTTTAATAGACCATTTTTCTTTTATTTTTCTGGCTGTGTATATATATAACTGCTTAGCCTTAGAGTTTACCGAATAGAATGAGTGGAACATTTAATCCTACTTAAATTTTGAGAAGTGATTATTTGTAAATATAATTGGCATGATTTTCCTTGTTACTAGTCTTAAGCCAAACAAATCAAAATAAATGCAATTATAGAATCATTATCGGCATCGCACAAAGATCAATCACATACCCATGAATTAGTTGATTAATCTGTGGGCATAACTCTTCATCCCTCAACTTATTTATCTTAACTGATATCTTGTCAACAACCTGAATGCCAATTCGAATTTTTGTGGACAAAGTCTGGACTAGAATCCATGTTGCATCAACTTTATGAGCCTCAGCACCCTTCTCAACCATACGCTTTAACCGACGGCTCTTCCTTACATGGATTAATCGCATCTTTTCCTCAGCCTGCAAAATCACATTGCTATTTATGAAAGCTGCAGTTGATGTAAAGAGAATCGAGTAAAAGATATTACACAAAGCTAGTAATGGAGGAGAACCAGAACTAGTTTCCAATAAACACTTTTATCTAAACTTCCGGAGCCTATGATGCTAGAGGTATCTCAGAAGCAAGTTTTAAATTCCTAAATATCTTTTCTCCAGGATGAGTTTATTAAGGGAAAAATGGTGCTTCCTTTGTGATGAGAAAACTGTAAGTGAGCGAAGCTAAGGTTGGAGCAAACTATCATCAAGTTCAGTTGACACCTTACGGAAATCTGTTTCCTTGAATCCTTCTAGATAGGAAATAGCATAATTTAAAGATATGGTGCAAATATCTTACCTTGACTTCCTCATAGAGCTTCTTTTCCCAAATGTACAGCTTTTGCAAGGTTGATGACAGATTCAATAATTTCCTCTGTATATCACCATTAAATTCCAAGAAAACAGAACCATCTCTCTCTAAAGAGGGGGGTGTAGAAGGTTGTGAAGACACAACCGACATCGAAGGTGTAATGGAATGCAACATCTTTGAAGACACTGGATACATACAATTCAAAACAGTCAAGTCAACATAAAAGGGAAAAGAAATAAATAAATTCAACTCTATTTAACACCGGGTCCACTAGAACTCCATTATTGTGAAAGAATAACACACTCATACAGTCTCTAACTAACTTTCTAAAATTGATGAGTTTAACCTCCAAACAGAAACATAACTCTGAATTATTTGTCTTAGATTAATAGAGCTAAAGATAATGATTAAGAGAAATGGGGAATTGCAAGCAGCTGAAGGGAACCTAAACTGTAACCAGATCTAAGTTACATATATCAGGTGCACTTTTTTTTCTTCTAATTTCCAGCTTAACTAACCATTAGAAAGTATAATGGATATAATTTTACCGTGATAAACAGCATTCTTCCGGTTATATTGAAGTTTTCCAGCTTCGAGAATCTTCGCAACCTCAATTCCGGAATCTGAAGCTCTCTCAAACTGAGCCTTAATTTCTCTCACAACCTCAGAAACAGTTCTGAACCGACCCTTAAAAGCAGCCACATTTATCTGTCCTTTAGGCTGTTCTTGATTAGCGATCTTTTCTACCAAATGCACCTCATATTCGACACCCTGATTCTTTTCAGGTACAATGTTCCTCGTTTGATAAGCATCTTCCCTATCAATTGCCTTCTTCTTCTGCTTCTTCTTCTTCCCATCTTCATTCCTGACATTCTTAGAGAAATTTCCCCCACCACTTTCACCAGAAAATTTCTGATGTCCATGAACTTCTTTCACTACTTCATTTTGATGATCCTCATCTTCCAATTCAGGAATCCCTTCTTCTTCTCTAACTTCCCTAGAATCCCGACTCGGCGTATGTGGTGGATAATATTTCTCAAATGTATTAAATGGGTCTAAGAAGTCCCAAGGTGAAGCTCTTGGTGGAGATGGTGGAGGCGGAGGCGATTTCGAACTAGAAGATGAAGCCATTGAATAATGTTGCTGCTGTGGAGGTGATGAAAAAGATCCATACTGTGCCGATGAACCAAAAAAACCACCACCCACCCCCATTCCACCTCCATAATTCGAATAAACAGGTTGAGGAGGATAATTATAAGCACCATAGGAACCAGAATTATAATGATTATTCATGTTATTTTCATAATTCGGATAAGAATAATAGGGTTGATGAAACGACGAAGACGACGATTCACCAAAATGAACAGTTTCAGGACTCATTGGTCTTTGTTCATACACAACTGACTGAGTAGATTGATTCCTCATATAATTCATTGTCATATACCCATTACCATTACCATTACCATTACCCCCTATGTTTTCATGATGATTCAAATGATGCTGATTATGAAAATGTGAATTCACATTACCATGACCATCATGGTGGTCATGAGATCCAGAAGACTCATCCCCATCCTCATCCTCATCGGAATCTTCGGAATCAGAGTGAAATTGCAAATGTGAACCAGAATGCGAATGAGAATGCAAATGAGAACCAGAATTAGAATGAGAAATAGAATTAGTATTAGGAGGAGGATTAGGAAGAGAATCAATAACTTTTCTTCCGGAAGGGATTCTTAAAGAAGAGGAACCAGAAATAGGAATGTTATCAAGATCTTGATTATTATTATTATTATCAAAAAATCTATCTAATGAAAAACCAAAACCTTTTAAAGATTGAATATAAGCAGAATGTGAATCAGAGAATGCATACCTTTGCCGGATCGCTTCATCTAAATAATAACAGCGGTCTCGGCAAAGTTTAACGGCAGGCAGACCATCTAACTTTGAGCTTGTACAGCCCATATGTGAGAATGAAGGAGTATTTTTTCCACACCCCCAATTTCCCAAAAACCCTAGAAAAGAATGAAAGAAAATATTTTTAATTTTTTTTTTGTTAGATTCAGTGAGAAAATTCTAGTGTGGTGGAGTAGAATAGGGTTTTGTTTTACTTCCGGACAGTATATAACAAAAAAAAATAAGAAAGAAAGATGAAGAAGAGAATCCTGCCAGCAAGGAGTAAATCGTCGGGTTGTTACAGAAAAACACAGACAGTAAAAAAAAAAAAAACATGAAATTTATTTATTTATTTGGATTTGGTAGATTTACAGAGAAAGGTAGATGAAGAAGAAGCTTAAAACCTTCCATTGTTAGAACACAGAAATGAAGAGAAGGAATTAATTTGAAAATGAAAAAAAAAAGAAAGAAATTAATTTCAGAGATAGTGAAGGTTTGACTAATTTGGACTGAGATTTTGACTAATTTTTTTTTTAGCATGAAAGGGAAAGGTAAAGAAGGGGGGGTTAGGGGGGGTTAGGGGGAGTTGAGAATTTTGTTTTGATTTGAGTTTGACAGATTATTTAAGAGAGTGTTCCCTCTAGAGGCTAAAGATGATGTAATCATTTCTATTTCTAGATTTTGGTCCTTTTACCAGTTTTGATTCTTTTTCTTTTATTTTTGTGCTTCTTGTTTATTTAAGTATTTTTTCACTGCAGTTGAGATTTTGGTGCTGCTTTTTTCTTTTCTTTCTTTTTCTTACTTTTATATCATATCACGATTATTAGCTCCCTTTGAGTTGTTATGTCTTTTTGAAGCTTAGAGTTGTCAAATTTGTTGTTGCACCAAGAGAATAATTTCCTATAACCAGCGTAAATTAAGTGTCAGTAAACACATGTTATATATTAAAAAATATCAAACATAATTTATTTGGTTTACACCTTGTTTGTTTAGATCTGATTGATTCATGATTTATATCCGATTTGTCCTGAATCAGATGTTAAATTACTAATTTTTTTTATAAATTTACTGATGTCTTATTCAGTTCATATATCCGACTCGGAGTTATTTGAATCAAGTCTATCTTATACATGTTTTGTTGGATACATATGTATCCACACTCAAAAAAAATAAAATAATTCTTATAACTTTACAATTTAATAATTTATGTGTCAGATTCAAACAACTCAGTTGCATTGGATTCAGACGAGTTAGTTGAGTCATAAAAATTTAACAGATTACTATTTTATGTTTTATAACTTACAATTCAATATATTTGTACTTTTTTTTCTTATTAAAGTGACAAATTCCGTGAAAATAATCTTATATTGACCAGGTTTGAGGAAAAATATTTTTACTATACAAGTCAATCAAAAATAAAGATAAAAATTTTTAAAATAGATTTATATAAACATAAGGAACTAGTTAGCAAGTAGGAATACTTATCCCCGCCCAGCTATATTTCCGGAATTTAATTTGCAAAATGTTGAATTATCCAAATTTTATTGCAAATATATTTAAATAAATACTTCATTGCTAGCTGCTATTATGCCAATGAAAGAGTGGAGTATTAAATTAGCAATTTTGTGATTGTTCTCTAGTAACAATGACTTATTCCTATATCTTTTCAAAGAGAAAAAATATCTTACTCATGGGGCCTTTGTCTAACAAAGAGGTAATCCTTTTTGGTTCCTCTATATCTAAAAATACAAGTTAGACAATGAAAACAGAATGTAAATAGCAATTGTTTATTTGGGTAAGAAGAAGAAGAAGAAGGGCAGCAGCTGAATATAGACAATGATAGATTTTAGTTATCACATGCACTCATGAAATGTTCATGTGGTGGTTAGGTTTAAAAGACAGTGAAATACAAAAAAAAAAAAAACACAACTCAATAAGTTATTTCTTTTTCAATAAATTGGATTCCAATCTCCAATCCAAGTAATGAAATGGGGACCCAAATCCAATAGCCTTGAATTTGTGAACAATAATTTAGGTCTCTGTTGAAATGGATTTTCACACCCTACTGTTATAAATGAATGATCAACCAAATTATTATGCATACTGTGGTCCTCAAAAGCCAAAGTACTGTGTACTACATTGGTACTGATCATAGTTTTGCAATTTTTTGATCAACAAAAATGCATTCAAAGGGAAGATATTTGCTTCTATACATAGTCTAGTTAATATGTATTTCAGATTCGATGATCTGATCGTTGTTGTCGGTAGCCTGTCCCACCGTGTTTCTTGCGTGGGCCTATAATAAAACTATATCAGTGCAGTATGATTTATTATTTGTGAATATATTATTATCTGTCTCAGAAAAAGTGATATTTTTATTTTTTTATTTTTGTCTAAAAAATAGTCCAAATTAAAAAGATAAAAATATTATTTTTATCGGTGAGGAGGAAGTATCTTTTTATAATATATTTTATTATAAAATTGAATTTTCTAATTTCAATTGTTGGAAATCTTGAAAGGACACTAGAATTGACCTTTGCTCTTGCAAGAAAGCTAATTCATGAATATAGCTACTTTTAACAGTTGGTGGTTCATCTACTTAACATGTTTTGCGTAAAGGAACTACTATTATCCCCCACAATTCAATTGAATAAACAAAAGTGATGCATATTTCAGCAGAAAGAACTTCGCGTTATCGACATAAATAACTTCTTTGAAGTGATAATACGGTAAAAACTGTTCCAAGAATTCAAATTTAGCTGTAAATCTTGATACATTTAGTCAATAAAAATGACCACAACATGTCAAATAGTTTGGTGTTGAAGACATTTAAGAAAAAGATTGACAAAAACATCAAACTTGTTTTGTTTTGGTGTTGAAAACATTTTTCAGGAAGTGGAAATATTGGAGTTGTTTAGTGCTAAAAGCATTCCCTAGAAGTAGAAATGTTGTTTGAAAAACTGGACCAGTCCCACTTGAATTTGGTGGTTTTTCCCTTGCAATGTCATGTTTTGTTCTTTGAGTAGGTAGAGTATCACCCTTCTTTCAAACCTAATTTGGTGATCTCTTAATTGCTGTCACAAAAACTGTCTCTTGTCTTGCTTTTGTATTTCATAGGTATGCATGATGATGGCTTAGTGCTAAAGGTTGAAGTAGAGGATGTAATGGATTTTAACTCCATCACATTGCAGTTAAAACCGCAATGCCTATATCAGCTGATGCTGCCATATAGGTGCATATTACAATGTCGTGTGTACTTAATTTGCCTGACAAGGAAAGTTATGCTTGTGTTATGCCACTGGATAGGAAAATGAGAATACTAAAGTGATGGATTCGGGGTATGCCGCTGGATAGGAAAATTATGCTTGTGGTGGTAGCTAGGTCACATTAAACTGAAGTACACCATATAGGGTCAAAAATCCTCTTAGTTAGGATCCTGCAGTGCTGCTCGCCTACAGTAGAGGAAACATACATGCATATCATTTCTGAAATATACATCCATTCTTGATTGATAAGGAGGTACCCATTTGTACAATTCACAGATTTGAACTTGCTCAATGCAAGGAGAAACAAGGAGAAAAGGGGGAGAAAACACCATCTTGCTTCAATTTTTTCCTTGCATATGGTATGGCCAACCAAGGTTGGGAAAGATCCCCATCCAGGAAGACTGAATCAGCTCGGCCGCAAAACATTGCGACTGCTTTCATCCTAATAACTAATCAGTGTGAATAGATTCAACACCTAATATATCAGAATTCACAGTATTGTCTATTCATTCTGAGCAAAGTATTTTGGACATGACAATGCAATAAAACTTGATAATCCAAGGAGTAACCTGACTACATCTAGTGAAGTTGAATAAACAGTACTAAACAATCTTAAAGAAAACATAATATTTTGGTGCATCTCTCCCCGAGATCACCCATCCAGCAGGTTCCTTGGTTGCTACGGACTGGCTAAAATCATCGTGGCAATTATATTCAATAGTTTCTCCTTCAGGTATGAAGGTTTTGAGAGCATGGAGGTTCTCCACTTGAGCGTGCAGCTGATAATCCATGTATGGGGAGTTGACTTTACGATAGTATAATGGGCCTTTTACCAACTTGAGATGTTTCGTATGCAAATTGTATAATGCAACACAGGCTCCATCATACCAATACATCAACACCTGATCGGAAAAGGCCAATAGACGCATAGGAGGTCTTGTACTATAAGCAGTCCAGTAACAGCGCAAGGAATTGGGTACAAAACCTTCATGATTCTTGATCTTAAAATAATCAAAAGTTTCCTCCTTGTTCCATTCTTGCTTGGCCTTGTCTTTCATTAAATACAGAACAACTCTAGAGGAACAACAAGAATCACAGAATAATGATAGGCAACGTGTTAAAGTCTTGCTCACGACACACGCAATACAAGGATATCCTTTAAACTCCAGAAGATGATGATCAACAACTAAACCCACACTCACCGAGCACCGAGTAGTAGGAGAAGGAGAGGCTATATCTGGCAGTCGACTAAACTGAATTTTCTCGTGGTGGACGTCAAAGGAGAGCAACATTGCTATCTTACGGTTGTTAGCAACTTCATTAGTTGTCCTCCAATAAAGATCACCTCCACAAACGGTGGATGAATTACAAGCTTTTCTCGAAATTCTTGTTACCATTCGACTCGGGAAAGGCGGTGAACCTGGTAGCGACGATGAGATTTCAGCAGTAGGAGTATTTGTCAATCTCCAGTCACTAGATCCCAGTGTATAGACAGCGCAAACAAACTCATCATTTGTTTTTGAAGTATGAATAAGTACCACCTTATATTTTCGTGATAACGAATCGAAACCGAAACCGTGGCACAACTGTATGTATCCTAATTCCTGAGTAATATTTGGATGGTAGATGCAAAGTTGATCATCCCTGATCGGATTAACTACGATTATCGCACTCACATCATGTTTAGTCACTAGCTTAACACATGCTAAACCATTACAATAGCCTACTAGTTCAGTCCCAACTGTGTCATTTATATCCATGAAACGTTTAAACCTGAAAGCATTATGTTTTTTCTCTGTATCCAAACGGAAAATGAAAGCTCTCTTATCAGTTTCACCTAATGGTTGATTAAGGAGATTAAAGAATAGACTTAATCTATTTTGGTTCTCAACAAAATGGGAGGTAGCAAATCGTGCATCATTATAAATTGAATTGTACCAGAACTTACTGACGGAACTGCATATGCATAGAGTCTGAGCTGGGAATCTCGTCAGAACATGTTCCATTAACATATCCTCAGGAAGATATGGAAGATCAATATCAAGTTTTTTTGCATTTGCTCTCTTCTTCTTTGTCTGATCATCACTTTTCTCCTTTCTTAAACACGCCATAGCGCAGCAGAAAGGAAAACCCTAGATCTTTATTTATATTCAGGGAGCCTCCTCCGGAAATTTTTGTTAATGTGGCAGATTTTATGCAGAATTTTGGGCGAAATTAGGATATGTACCTGGATCTGGATTCTGGATAGTGAGATTATGCTTTGCGCATATGGGCCGAAGATCCGTCTCAATTGGGATCCTGCACTCTGGATGGGTACTGCTTGGCTAACGTAGAAGAGACACACAGAGGCATATTATCACTAGCAGTAACTAGAATCTGAAAAATATATCCATTTTTGATTGATAAGTACAATTTCACAGAGTTGTAAAATTTGGGGATGCATTGAAATAAAACCGAATACTTTAAGACACTAATACATCAAAATACAGGGTATCTTCATGAGACTGTGTAGTCTAATTTATTTGGGAGTGTGTAGTCTTAATTTATTTGATTGTTTTCTCCTTCTCGCCATTGCAAAAGCTCTGCAGCAGACAGAAAATTAAGCAGAGACTCCCAGCACTTTCTTTATGTCTTTCTGCAAAACATAACACAGAAACACAAAGGAGTGGAGTCAGAAAATTAACATGAGTGAGCCAAGTTGACCATGAATGGCATGGAATGGAATGAAATGAATTAGCCCTCCATGAAAGGCGCAGAATGAAGTGAACTAGTAGGTTACTGTGGAGTGAAAAATAGTACCTCGATGCTGAGAGGGGAGGTTGTGGGTGCATATCGGTCAACAACATGGCCTTCCTTGTCAACAAGGAACTTAGAGAAGTTCCATTTGATGCTGTCCCCCAAAAACCCACCTTTGCTAGACTTCAAGAACTTGTAAACCGGTGCAGCGTTTTCTCCATTCACATCAACCTAACAAAGAAAACATTGACATCCAGAATCACAAATTGGTACACAAATATAGGCATGTATAAAAAAATCTGTATTGCCCCCTTAGACGATTCAGTACCTTTGGTAGTCAAATTGCAGTGATGTATGCACCCTTGAATTTCAATCAAAAGAAAGTGAGGGGCAGCAAAAAGAGTGAGATTTTTACCTTGTCAAAAATGGGATACTCGGCCTTGAAGCGAGTGCAAGCAAACTCTACAATCTGGTCATTGTTTCCTGGTTCCTGACCCCCAAACTGGTTACATGGGAAAGCCAATATCTCCAAACCTTCAGAAGAAAAGAACAAAACGCAAAAAATGAAGAGTCAAATTCCTGTTCAAAAATCTCAAAAAAAACAAAGAACACGCAATAAATCCCAATTATTTTCAGTTAACAAGAGAGAAAGAGGCAAACAAACCTTGATTCTTGTATTTGTCATACACCTGACTTAGCTCTGTGTAGTTCGAGTTTGTTAATCCACTACAATCATCAAACCCAAAAAATAGAAGAGCTCAATCGTTCATACCTTTTAATAAAACTATTTGAACTTAAAAACAAGCATCCTCATAACCAAAAATATAACGTACAGTTATCAATCAAAATCATAACTAAAACCAACCCACTATGAATTAGAATTAAGCGACAATTACAGAACTATAAAGAAGTAGATTAGTGTACCATTGAGAAGCAACATTAACAATCAAAAGAGCCTTTCCCTTGTAAGTGCTTAGATCCACATCATTTCCTCTAGCATCCTACGATTCAGAGTCAGACACAGAAAATAAGACCACAACACCTTTGATGATGGATTGAAAATGAATTGACACAGTAATGTTCGTGGCAATTGGGGCAAATATCTAGCATACTTCCCAAGACCATCAGCTTTTCGATTTCAGGTTCTACCAACATGGTTACAACCCCAAGTTCCACCAATAAACCCCTCCAATCACTCAAAATAAGCTATTTACACATACAAATTTAGCATTAATTCTACCATAAACAACAAAAATCTCCACCATTTATTCATCAAAAGCCTCAATTTTAAACCTCGTTTAGTAAATCAAACTCCCAACAAAACCTATTACTAGTCTGATTTCCATCAATTCAATTTCAATTTTTCAATCCCACAACCAAAACAACATTTCAAAGAATTTAACAATAACTCAAACATCAAAAGAGTATTACTAACCTTGACAGTAAAATCATAAATAGAAGTTTTACTAGACTGACTAGCCATTCCAGAAACTGGTCTTAATGAAAAAAAGGGGATTCTGTTTTTATTACCACGAGAACCTGAATTTTTAGACGAAGAAGATGAAATTGCCGTAGTGAGTTTAGGGCTTCTTCCCGGATCTTATATAAGGTCCGGGAAGAAAAATTTAATTTGGACTTATCTTTATCGGGTTTCAATTTAATGTGGTGGAGTAGTTGTACACGTGTAAGTTGTATGTGAACCCGCATGGAGGCTGCGTAGTTCTACGCGGGGGTTTACGTAATAAATTACCGACGCCGGGCGTGTATGGAGTGAGTTACGTACACTTTGGTTTAGTTGGTATGCGAAAATTTGAGTTGTGAATTTTGTATCACGCTTTTGTAAAAGTGGGTGATTGAGAACTGCCCACGAGATATCCAAGCCGGTGATATGTTTGGAGATATCCAGGACGGAGCCATGATTGTAGAAAAAAAGGTGTAAAAAAAAAAAAACCTAACCATTTTAGGGGGTGTAAAATGGGTTTATGAGACCTAATTTATACTAAAATTATAATTGGGGTTGGGAGCCAGTTATGTGTAACTGCACACTCTTGCTCTAAGCTAACTCCGTCCTCGATATCTGACCGGTGATATGTTCACTTACATAGATTTGTACATTCACAAGATTTCTTAAATATTATAGTGAGGAACTAGTAAACCAAGGATGTCCATCGCCTACTTAAGCTCCTCACTTGCCATAATCAGCTAGAATGCATAATTGTAGAATAGAACAACAGGACAGATCTTGCTTTTAGATGGGTTAAAGAATTGCAGCACATAAATATAAAAATTAAAGCTAAAGATATAGCCATCGTCCATCGTTGTTAGATTCACCTTACTAAACCAGAATGCGATTGAAGGAAGATTCACAATTAGTTCTAACTACTACGCCAGTTACTAAAGGTACTAGGAAGAAAATCTTGTTTGTTCTTTTAAATCTTAGAGTCATTCATGGAATTCAAAACTATCATACTTTTTAATTAGCTATTGCCTTAAAAACTATGATCATCAGATAAGCTATAACTTTGATCTTCTTACCGATGTTAAGCTAAGCATTGCAGGTCCTTTGTAGTTTTTCATAGGCTCTGTCTATGGTTTTCTTATATATATAAAAAAAAGCATGCTTGGAGTGTTTTCTAGAAATTGTTTGATAATCTTGCACCTAGTTTTTGCTGAAGGCTTCTCCTGTATATATAGCATAACATTTATTATTTATAACCCAATAAGTTAAAGTAAAGTGAAATTAACAACTCTTAACTTTTTAATAGTAATTAAACTTAAATTCTACTTTTTTTATCAAAATAAAAATAAATCTTAATTCTTTTTTAAACAAAAGAAAATATAATTCAAAAAATCAATTGTAATTCTTATGAATCTTATCTCAATGTTCCCATGAATTTACTCACAAAACCCAAAAATTTCGACTTTTTCTGTCAAATATAATTATAATTTTAATTAATTCTAATTATTTTTTTAAAAAATCTCTACATCAACACTAATCAAAGAGGAATTAACCAACGTTGGATTTTTTTCCTAAAATAATTCTTCTAAAACTTCCTGAACATAATCTATAACAAATTTATTTTTTAAGATGATGTTCTTTTTCCCTCGATCATAGTAACATTAAAATTGATCGAGGGTATTGATGATTCTTCAGAATCATCAATTATACTACAAATCTTATATAAATTTAAGTATTAAAATTTAGTAATTGATTCTTTTTTTTTTGTTGATTTGGAGATTTGATAGTTTATTCAATCATTTTGGATTATATACAATAATTGTGTATAGGTTTTTAGGGCTATATGAAATAATTATAAAGATATATTTGGTTACTTTAATCATTTATTTTATATCGGTTATAGACTATAAATGCCTATACTTAGGAAAAGTCTTTTAAAATTTATTATGAGATTTCTCACAATTTTTCTTTTCTTGGATTTATTAGCATTTACATATTAGATCAAACCACATCTATATAAAAAACAATAGATTTTCCTTATAACACATAACTTTTTTGCGAATGAATTAAGTAATGTTTTTATTGATTGGAGCAAGTATTAGACAATCAAGGGAGAAGCCAGCTTAGGCTCTCAAGCTTAATTATATCTAGTTTGTCATTTTTTTTTTGTCATTTTGCATCCCTATCCAACTTGTGGCACAGGGTAAGTAAAATTTTTGCACCCCTCTTTTTTTTTTTTTTGACGAGAAAAGCCGAAATTTCATTAAGAAAAAAGGGACCCGTTAAGGTCTACAGATAATTGGGAATGGAAAGTGGTAGGATCACTCCATACCTTTCCTTCCCTTTTTACACGAGCAAGATTAGCTAAAAGGTCAGCTATCTTGTTTTCTTCTCTACCTATAAAAAAATTACAATAAGGGAATAAGTTTAAAAGTCTTTTGCATTCTAATAATAAAACATGGCAAGACCAGGGAATAGCCATCGCGATGTTGTTTACGTCCTCTATGACCGTTTTTGCATCACCCCGAAATAAAACTCGACTCCATCCTTGTTCTTTTGACCAGCTGATAGATTCTCGCAAAGCTGTAGCTTCCGCTTGTTGACCAGAACTCGCCCTAGTCACCCCGGAGATACCTGCGATGAAAGCACCTGTAGAAGTTCTGGCTATGGCTCCATATCCAGCTGCAGTATTGGTAACCGCCCATTTGGAGACAAGATGCAGTTCCGAGAGGATTGCCTCCCTATTTTGTTCCATTTGCTTTGTTTGGATTGTTTTGGGGATGGGGATGATGGAATTGGTTTGATGGGATTGGTTATTGGCTGTGAAGGTAGTGATTTGATTGATAGTAGAAACTCTTTGATCAAAATGTTTTGTTTCGGTTGGATGGGGTTGTTGAGAGCGGTGGTTTTGACGATTGCCTTTACCTATCAGGAGGTAATTTTGGGTGCCATGTGGCTGATGGTTATTTTGATGAATTTTGGGGATGGAGTTTGATTGGTGCTTTGAATTGTTGGGGGCTGTGAGAGGATGGTTGGTAAAAGGGATTTGGGGTGGGTTGGAAGTTTTGGCTATGGTATGAAGGACAGTAGCCGGATTTGGTTTAACTCTTTCAAAGATGATGTCGCAGCTGTGTTTCCAAATCCACCATAGAATCTGGGCTATATAGGCAGTCTCAACTTTATTTTTGAAAGTATGATGGTGTTATTTTTATGCCAGGATTTAATCCATTCGGAAATGCAATTATGAGACAACATATTTGTGTACAAATTGGGCCAGATAGTCTGCCAGACTTTCTTAGCGAGGTCACAGTGCATAAACAGGTGGGTGATGGTTTCTGCATGCTTGTTGCAGGCCGGACATAATTGGTCTTCAACATCCTTATGTTTAAAGATTTTACTTTTCGTTTTTAAGGATTGCTTTAGGATTTTCCAGAGAAAGAGATTTTTCTATTTGGGGTTTTGATTTGCCAGATATTGTTCCAAATACCCGGGTCCACATGAATGACTCTAGAGATTTGGTTCGAGTTTTGGACTAAGTTTTTATAAGTGGAAGCCACAGAGAAGGATCCATTTGTGTTAAGGTTCCATCCCATTTCGTCCCTCCCTCCTGGGATGATCGGGATAGCCAAAATCTCATCAATTTGGGTTTGAGTGAAGAGATTCCTAATTATAGGAATTCTCCATAAGTGAGAGTCTTGGTCAATGATCTCACTCACCCATATGATCCCAGAATCCTTTTGGCGAGCATTCACATCATTGGGTTTCATACTTTTGAGCCAGTTATAGTCCCAGATCTTCACTTTAGTACCATCTCCGATGACCCAGAAGTGATGATCCCGGATTACATCTAAACCTTTTTGGATACCTCTCCATATCCAGGTGTCCCTGGAGTGATTCTGGACGGTCAAGGGGCCAGAGTTAGGGAAATAGCGAGCTTTTAACGTCCGCGCCCAAAGATCTGAGTCATTGTGGATTAATCTCCATGCAAGTTTAGTAAGCGTAGCTTTGTTAAAGAGACTCAGATTCTTGAAACCTAACCCTCCCAGATTTTTAGGTTGGCAAATGGAGTCCCAAGCCTCCATGGAATGGCCCCTAGCATTGCTCTTACCAGTGTTCCAAAAGTTTCTTTGAATTTTTTCCATGGCATTTATGGTCTTTTTTGGCATATCAAGACACCCCATCTGGTAATTGGGAAGGGTATTTATGATAGATTGGATCATCGTAGCTCTTCCGGCTTGGGATAGCATTTTAGATTGCCATCCCTGGAGTCTATGATCCATGTTTCTCAGGATGGTCTGAAAAGTTAGTATCCTAGCTCTTTTACGGAAGAGAATGAAGCCCAGGTATTTCTCCTCTTCCGTCATTTTAGGCATATCGAGCCATCCTCCTAACACTTCTTGAAACCCTTCTTCAATATTTTTGCTACAAAAAATTCCCGATTTGTTAAAATTTATGCATTGCCCGCTAGATTGACTAAATTCAGCTAAGATGGATAGGAGGTTGTTTACTTCCTCTTGATTAGCCTCTATAAAGATAA
>JAJJMC010003348.1:24693-40066 GCA_023531435.1 Papaver californicum
GCATCCATTGGATGCAAATCCGTTGGATGCTGGATTAGATGCGGATACTAAATTTGAAATCCGTAATGAATTGGATTTGATGCGGATAAGGTGAAAACCAATCCATATTAGCCCATGCTCACCCCTAATTTGGACTAGGCTGAAATGGTCCGGGTGGGCCTTAAATATCAAAAGTATATATAAATATATTTTTTGTTGTAGTTGGGTTCATGTTTGTGCGACCCATATAGATATAACTATGGTTTACCTTATAGCATATATATAGAGAGGTTTGAACTCGTGTAATAGGTAACTCATCTCTAATGAATAAGAGTTCTCATTCTTTTGATTCTTTTGATTCTTTTATATTCTAGTATTACTATAACACGTTATTAGCACAATTGACTAATTTGTGTAATTTATTATTATTTTATCGTTTGAGATTGAGATTAATTATTTCATGAAGATATTAGAATTCTGATCAAATTTTCTTTATATTACGGATGTGTTACCAGATATTCCCTTTTAACAAAAGGATTTTATATTCATAATGTATAATAGGGTTTCAGGGGATGTATCAAACGTTAACATAGTGATTTAATCGTTAGATTATCATATTATTTGGTTTGTTGTACCATATTACTTCATGAACACTCTCTTAATTTCCATCAAAAAAGAAAAACACTCTCTTAATATTTCATAGAAATCAGAATATGCTGCCATCTTCATAACCCTTTCGATTGATAATATTTGTGATTAGAAAAATCTCGAATTCGGAACAACTTCGTAATACCATAATATTTGGAATTTTAATCGTTGGAAACTGAATTTTTGATATATGTTATATCTTAATATCGTGTAACGTGTAAAATTTGTCGATTTCTGTCTTTGTCGGCCTAAAATACACAAACATATCATATTAGGAAATCCCAATGAATCATAAATTGTGCTTAGAGAGAGACCAAATTCGAAAATGAGATCACTTGCTCCATATTAATTACCAACATGACTGCGGTTCATATGCATGATTGGTGATTCTTAGTCGAGAACAAAGAGCTTCTACATGAGTGAAAGAATTTCTTCATGGAATGCCACATCTCTCAGGATAAGTTGTTTTATTTTTTTCTTCATAAAATAGACACAATCCTTCGTAATATGGTAATCGTAAGTAACTTGAACTAATTTCCATTCAAATATTTAATTTAGTCCAGAATGAACGTTTTCATTTTTGACGATCAATCTAAGCAAAGCCAATCATAAAACGGAAACTACACGAGTTATTTTTTATAAATTGCACAAAGTCACCCCAAAAAAATACAATTAGAATTGAGTAAATCCAGCTCCATTTTCTGGTTTATATCCTGGTAAGTTGGCTTGAGAGGAGATTGATCGGAGCACGTGAAAGAAAGTATATTCTTTTCTCTAAAATTTACGGTGAATGACTAACCGTTCATTTAGTTATCAGTAGGTATGCTTTTAGGCATGAGGGTGGTCTCTATATTTGAACTTCGAAGGCGCAAAGAGCTGCTATCAAGACACAAGCATTCCATACAATAAAAACATTATTTATGATGAGCACATGGCCGACATCGAACTATGGACAATTCTTTCATTACAAACTTAGGCGTTCAACATTTTCCTATGTCCAAAATATATTGATGTCAAGATTTGATACTATCTATCCCATGGAATCAGAAGATTATTTGCTCCGTTCCTTTTATAAGTATATTTGGATATCAGAAGTAAAAAATATTTTTATTGTTTTAAGAATAAAAACTAATTCCAAAAATTATAAATAAAGAGATATTATTTTGTAAAAAGTTATTTTTTTAATAAATTATTTTAAAATCGTCAAACTACTTTTTTATTTTTTTATTTTTAGAAGTTGAAAAACAACCTCTCACGATATATCCAAATTAACACCCTTTTAGGGATGAAATCGTTACTTCTTTAAGCTATTGGATTTTCAGTAGAGGCATGGTTTCTAAGCAAGGACGTAAATGGGGCAAGGCCAGGCCACCCTTGATCATTCAATTAGCTAGATGGGATAGGTATATCAAAAGAAGGTTCACAAAGCATGTTAGGCCACTTGAGCCCGACCCGATTAAAATAGGCGTCTGGACTCGTTAAGAGCATCCACAGTCATGAACTGATCAAAGAGCAAAACCAAAGAGTAAATACTAAAAAAATTTGCTCTTTTGGAATGTGAAACGCAGTGGTAGAAAAGTAAAATATGGTCAAGCCTAAATAAAATTGAACGCTTGAAAATGGGTGGTTATGCAGATGAATGCCCAAATGTATTGTTTGAAAATGGGTCTTTAGTGGGGCGGTTATATAGATGAACGCCCATATGAATCCACTAATAAAAGGGTCTTTAATGGGGCGGTTATGTAGATGAACGCTCATTACAGGCGTTACTTTGGTTTGCGTCGGACCATGAGACATACGAGTGTTTACGCCTGGCACGAGACGTACGACTATGTTAACGCTTATTATCAAACGTTCAGTACACTTGTGCTCCACCAAATTTGGGTATGGTCCAGATTTCAGACCAAATTTTGGTCCCAGACCCTAGAAAACTCGATCAAATTTAGTTATAGTTCATCCCACTGTAATCGGTTCAACGACCAAATATAGGTTTGGTCCATTGTTTAGTCACATAACTGTGGACGTTCTAAACCATCGATAAAGAGAACCATAGTTTCGCTTCTCACTGAAAAATCCATGTAATATCCTTTTGATTTTGATAGAAATTCTCATTGTCGTCGTGAGCCATTCAACCCATTCATGATACAATAATACAGAAATAAGATGTATTCTTTTTAATCAGAGTTCCATTTTATTTTATTTTGACAAACTAGTATTATTAACTAACTCTATTATTATTTCTATTGTGAATCACTTTTTTTTGTATGATTTATAGAGGATACAATTATTAGCAGAGGTAATGCATTCCATGTAGGACAAATAGATTTTAAGTAATTATGAGCGTTGGATTGATCAAATGGTATCACGCGCTAGTAATGGTATTCCCTTTATAAATTTTGTTTTTATGTAAGCAATCAAAATCTAAAGACTTAAAGGCCTAGAAAAATAAAGCTCACACGTTAAACGGTGAGGAAACCCCCACTTCCTATTGGCCGAATAAGGGTTTTGTGGTTTTTTTGAAACGAGAGTTTGGTAAGGACACTTGGCATAATTTGATTGGTGCAAATATTTAGGGGTTAAAGAAACCCACTTTCATATTGGCTATTTTGTTTTAAATTTATTACACTTTGTTTACACCCAATACTTAATTGTACCGGGTCAACGTCACCTACAGTGGGTGCACAACACCAAAAATCGACGATCTACGTTTAATCATCGTTAATAAACGGCTACCGTTAAATTTATATTCTTAAATAAGATAAAAAAAAAAACTAAATATGTATATTCATTGTGATTTCTTACTTAGAACCTGAATATGTTTCGTGCTTATAATTCTAGATATATATCATAGTTCTGGTGTATGTGCCTTAAAGCCTACAAAGTTATAGGTTCGATGTAGCTTTGGCTAAGAACAAACCCTGTAATGTATACAAGTCATATGTTATAGGCATAGTTGGGTCTTAGTTTAGGGTACAATATGTGTGATTAAGACTTAAATCATGACGAGGACCACTCTCAGGTCCAAAAACTCCAGAAACAGAAAAAAATTCATTTATCTTACACGATTAAATTGTGATACGATTCTTTTCATGTTCTCACAAGTAAGCAACAAAACATAGGTCTAACCAAACTTTGTAAAAGAGGTGAATCCAACCGATAAGGGTACTGGTAATTATCAAATTTACCATCGTTATTTGTTTCATTTTAATTATATTTTTTATTTGTAGGGGATAAAATAATCTTAAAACATTCTTTCGGAACTTAGACTCAATCCCTTACCAAAGAAATATATTCGGTGAGGTTAGCTATAGAAAATTGTGGAATTCCTCGTGATGAAATTATAAGAATTTGGTTAGAGGGTATTACAAAAAGATACGACCAATTTTTAAACATAACAGATTTAAAAAGGTGTGAGCAACTATGCCCGCTGTGTTATGTTTGTGTGGAGCCTGGTAGTGCACGACCCGGTTTTGAATAATGATGCTGCCTATAACGTCGAGTCAAGAGGCAGATCATCTCAGAAAAATCATAACAGAGGAAGATATAAATCAAGAAGAGGGCAAAGCAGGGGCCAATCTAGAGGTCCACGGGGTCCGACTGGATGCTGGAATTGCAGCCAGATGGGCCACATAGAGAAGTAGTGCAAAGAACCTAAGAAGAACGTGAATGAAAGTGCAAATGTTGTTACAGAAACCGTGCAAGATGCCTTACTGCTTTCTGTTGAAAGTCCCATGGACTCTTGGGTTCTCGACTCATGAGCTTCTTGGCATACCACTTCAAGCCGAGAACTTTTTGTTAACTATACTGAAGGTAACTACGGGACTGTGTATTTAGATGATAATAGACCACTTCAGATAGTAGGCATTGGAGAGATCAAGATTAAGCATGAAAATGGATCATTCTGGAGAATCCACAAGGTTAGACATATTCCACAGTTAAAGAGGAATCTGATTTCTATTGGGCAGCTTGATGACGAAGGGCATGGTGTTTATTTTGGTAGTGGTAGATGGAAGGTGACTAAGGGATCTATGGTAGTGTCTCGTGGTTACAAGACCGGTACTTTTTATATGTATTCAAGTCCGAGAGACTTATCTATTGTTGGCATGGCAGCAGCAGATACAGTTGCAGTTGTTGAATCTAGTGATACTCTATGGCACCAAAGGCTTGGGCATATGAGTGAGAAGGGCATGAAGGTAATTCAGTCGAATGGGAAACTACCATAATTGAAGACCATTGATGTTGGTATGTGTCTGAGTTGCATCCTTGGGAAGTAGAAGAAAGTTAGCTTCGTCAAATGCGGTAGAGCTCCAAAACCAGAAAAGTTAGAGTTGGTGCATACTGATTTGTGGGGACCATCTCCAGTTCCATCACTTGGTGGCTCATTATACTATATCACATTTATTGATGACTCAACCAGAAAGGTATGGATTTATTTTTTGAAAAATAAAAGTGATGTATTTGATATATTTAAGAAGTGGAAGGCTTTGGTAGGAAATGAGACAGGTTTGAAACTGAAGTGCCTAAGATCAGATAATGGGGGTGAGTATATTGATGGTGGTTCAGAGAGTATTGTGCTACAAATGGAATCAGAATGGAGAAGACCATCCCAGGGGCACTACAACAGAATGGTATAGATGGGCGCATGAACCGGACCCTAAATCAACGTGCTAGAAGCATGAGGTTGCATGCTGGGTTGCCAAAAGTTTTTTGGGCTGATGCAACCAACACTGCATCTTATCTGATCAATAGAGGATCATCGGTTCCGTTGAATTTCAAATTTCCAGAGGAGGTATGGAGGTAAATCTTTCTTTTTTGAAAGTATTTTGATGCTTGTCATATGTACATGTTGATGCCAATGCTAGAAACAAACTTAATCCCAAATCCAAGAAATGTTTCTTTATTGGCTATGGAGATGATGCTTTTGGTTATAGATTTTGGGATGCAGAAAATCGGAAAATTATTAGAAGAATGTCATCTTCAATGAGAAGGTTATGTACAAGGACAAATCAAATGCAGTTGAAGAACCAGAGGCACCAGAGGTAAAAGATTCTGCTTATGTTGATTTGGGTGATATTTTTAAAATCAGTGTGCAGGAGAAGGTTGTCCAGAACCAGGAAAATGAAGTGCCTGAGACAGAGCAGGGTAGTCCAGCTTCTCCAAACCCCAGTACTCCGGTTCCCACTCTTAGGTGAAGCAGTAGGGTACCCAAGGCAGTAGTTCGTTATTCTCCCTCTCTTCAGCACATTTTGTTGTCAGATGGAGGTGAGCCTGAAAATTATGTTGAAGCTTTGCAAGTTGAGAATTCGAGCAAGTAGGAGTTAGCTATGAACGATGAGATGGATTCTTTGCTCAAGAATCAGACTTGGCAGCTAACCGAGCTACCATAAGGGAAGAAGGCTTTGCATAACAAATGGGTGTACAGATTAAAAGAAGAGCATGATGGGAGTACATGTTACAAGGCCAGGCTTGTTGTGAAGGGTTTTCAACAAAAGGAAGGTGTAGATTACACTGATATTTTCTCTCCAGTTGTGAAGCTACATACAATCAGATTGTTTTTTGGAATTGTGGTTGAAGAAAACTTATATCTTGAGCAGTTAATTGTGAAGACTGCATTCCTTCACGGTGATTTGAAGGAAGACATTTATATGGTGCAACCACAGGGCTCCGCAATACAAGGAAAAGATAATCTGGTTTGCAAATTGAATAAAAGCTTGTATGGTTTGAAACAAGCTCCAAGGAAGTGGTATATGAAGTTTGACAGTCTTATGGGTACCACCGGCTTCACTAAGTGCGAATCATATCATTGTTGCTACATAAAGAGGTATGAAAACATTTTTATGATTTTGTTGCTATATGTGGATGATATGCTTATTGTAGGGCCTAACATTGAGGAGATAAATGATTTAAAGAAGAAACTGTCAAATCAGTTTGCAATAAAAGATTTGGGAGCTGCAAAGCAAATTCTTGGTATGAGGATCACGAGAGATAACAATCATGGTACCTTGAAGCTGTCGCAGTAAAAATATGTGAACAAGATTTTGAAGTGGTTTAACATGGAGAGTGCCAAACCAGTGGGCACGCCTTTGGGTAGCCACTTTAAGCTAACCAAAGACCAGTCACCTAAGACAGCAGAAGATGAGGCTTATATGAAGAAGATTCCTTATGCATCGGCGACTGGGAGTCTTATGTATGATATTTTGCACCAGACCAGATATTGCACATGCAATGGGAGTTGTGAGCAGGTACATGAGTAATCCAGGAAAGCAACATTGGGAGGCAGTCGAGTGGCTACTTCAGTATTTGAAGGGTACTGCAGATACATCACTTTGTTTCACAGGTTATAGTATGAAGTTGCAGGGTTATGTTGTTGTTGACTTGATGGAGATGTTGATAGTAGAAAGAGTACTACTGGGTATGTGTATACTCTGGGTGGTACTGTTGTGAGTTGGGGTTCTAATTTGCATAAAATAGTAGCCTTGTCTACTACAGAGTCAGAATATGTTGCTGCTACTGAGGCGAGCAAGGATATGATATTGTTACAGCGCATCTTGGGAGAATTGGGTATGAAGATAGGAAATGGAGTTTTGCATAGTGATAGTCAGAGTGATGTTTTTTTAACGAAGAATCCAGCATATCATTCCAGAACTAAGCACGTAGATATTAAATATCATTTCATTCGATCTTTGATAGAAGATGGTCAGTTGACACTTGAGAAGATTGACGGAGCAAAGAATCCAGCAGACATGTTGACAAAACCAGTGACCCTTGAGAAACTGAAGCTGTGTGCAGCTTCAGTGGGTCTTCGAGCTTGATGATTGGTTAAGAGAGTTGCTGCGGTGATCGGTGTGTTTTGAAGTTTGTTCAGAGTGGAGTTAGGGCGCGTTGTGATGTGACCACTCCCCAAGTAGGAGATTGTTATGTTTGTGTGGAGCCTGGTAGTGCACGACCCGGTTTCATACTTGACCCGATCCGACTGGCGGCCCGTTGGAAAATTGAATGAAACTTTTTGCGAGGTTTGTTTATGGAACGGAGGGACGGGCCGATAGACCCGTCCCCGGGAGTGAACATAAACAATCCTCCACGGGGTCCAGGGTCAGCCCAAATTTTAAATAGTCTCTATATATAGAGTTGCCCTATCTAGGATTTTATCTTATTATTATCATCGTTGTATTCCTCTGGAACTCTTTTTTGAGATCATAATGAAAACCACAACCGCTTCTTGCATGTAGTCTAATTTGGATGAACCAAGTAAATCTTGTGTTCTTGTTTTTCGTTTTCGTGTTATTTTCTTATAGCATCGATCATAACACGCTGCATAATACGGATACAAATCTAGTAGATTGTTAAACGAGTGCACTGTAAATGTGCCCATAAGTCAGAGGTTACTCCATTCCAAATTATCTTTAGGCTATAGCCATCCCCATCTTAGGATGATTAGCTACATAGATGAGATATGGGCACATATATAGCTTGTATAGTAGATTTCAAGCTAACACCCTTAATCTTCTGATATTGCTTCATTTGTTGGATATTGTTATACACAATCTCTCCACATTGATTTACTGTTAAAAAGTTACTATGCAATATGAGCTACTGGTCCAGAAACTTTAGTCCCATAGTTTAAACTCTGAAGTATCGGAAGAAAAATCTTATTGGGAAAGGAAAAGTTCCACGAAAAACCATGTCAAGCAATCACAGAATGCAAATGAGTACACTGCAAATTAGGAGTACGAATAACGTCTTTGGTGTGTTTTTTTTTTTGAACAAGGGGATTTTCATAGATAAAAGGCTCCACAGTCCCCAAACACAGGACGATACAGTACAAATGACACCATACTAATTAATGACCAATATACCGATAAACCTTTAGCGAATAACAATTGTTAATCCCCAGGAATACCAATGAGGATAATTGCAATTCACAAGGGAATCCAATACAAAAGACCGAACGATACATTAAAACATCAGTTTTATAGGGTATCACTAACAAGGTCCAAACTCCAAAAGACAAAGAGACGCTAAGAAAACCGCCAATAGAAAAAGTCGCCACCGATGACCAGGACAAATCTACCAAGTACTCCGACACCAGACCTAAGGAAAGAGTTAGCAATAGCAGTAGAAGGACCAAACCAGTGAAGTCAACATGGATCAGCGGTTAATATAGTTGCACAAAGAAAAGTGAAGAAAATTGCACATGGCTAGTTACCTAGCTTTAAATTACTGGTTGTAAAAGGTGAAAACTACACATGGCTAGTTACGTAGGTTTAACCATCTCTGACTTAGTATATTCAGCTAATGAATCAATTGACTCATGATCCCACCATTGACCCTTTGTTGACCTAATTGACCATCTTTGACATTTTTAAAAACTATTTTTGGGTTGAGGTGGAGTGAGACTTACAAGCTCTACTAAATTAATCAACTAAACAAAAAAAATAATCAAATCAACTTGGTATACCATGCATAACTCATAGAGCAGTGGTAAGCTAGAGGCTTATAAGCCGTTAGATTATGTCTACCAACCGTTGGATTGTTTATATCTTAATTTTCTTAGTTTATTATTACAGCGGGTATAGCTATTGTATCAGAAATAAGTCCTTTTAGTTTAATTTTATTTCTTGTTCAGTACCTTAATGGTTCACTATAATTTTTTTCTTCAACTGTTCTAAACCATTTTCACTCTTGAACACTACTTTTAACCATTTTCACTCGGATAACGGATAAAGTTAAATCTTGTTGGCCATCTGGTGCTACTTATGAAGGTAATTTCGAAACTGGCTTTATCAATGGTAAAGGTACTTATACAGGTTCTAATTAATGGTGATATACATATAGAGGTACTTGGGTTATGAATTTGAAACATGGACAAGGGTTTAAACATTACTCTAATGGTGATTGTTAGGAAGGCAGATGGAGGAGAGGAACACAAGATGGTCACGGTACGTATCAATGGAAAAATGGTATCACAAATGGAAATGGAACATCGATTTTGGTGAAATGAAAATATATATGATGGGTTCTGGGAGGATGGATTTCCTAAATGTAATGTAATGGTCAGATAGGAGTTCTTATGTAGGTACATGGAGTAAAGATTCTAGGGAGCAAAATGATACTTATTCATCTCCTCCTGGTAACCTTTGATTGGAATCCTCATTACTTATCGTGATGTTTTTCTTTTTTCCGCTGACTTGATTGTAAGGCTTGTCCTGGTGAAAATATGTTAAATTTTTCTTATAGTGCCGAGAGTAATACTATAATAACAGAAGAAGATTGTAGTGCTGGATCCACTGAGGTATTGAAATAGAAATAAAATTAAATTGTGAGGACGTATTTCTTATAACTATATATGCCCGCTGTAAAAAAATATTAAGAAAGTTTAAATATATTTAATTCAACGGTGGAGGATATAATCTAACGGCTTATAAACCGTTAGTTTATTAAAATACATATATGTGACTATTTTTTCAGAGTAGAAACAACACAATAACAGTGATAGGGTGTCATTCCATAGTTATGACTCTGTGCATCAAGTCAATCAGTGCCATGACTCTATGAGTGTACCCTATAGGGCTATCAATCCATGAATGAACTGACAAGGATAGAATCAATCTGTTTCTTTTAATTAAGAGAAAAAAAGTAAATGTGAAAACTATTAAGATTGTAGTTTACTTAATATAACTAGCCGTTCCATAGTTATAGGACTAGAAAATCACCATCATACGTTAATTGAATTTTCTTAATCAATACTAGTAAAGAAGATTCGCTACCTAATTTCTAACTTCATATGTTATCGTGTTAAGAATTCATCTTTTGCGATTATCATCAGCTTAATTAGTTGCAAGTAATTGACTAGGTGCAAAACCATAACCAAGACTATTGCGAGTCAGTAAATAGGAATGGCGCTACCAAAACTTCTAGTCCACCCATAACTATTACTTAATCACCATAACGTTAATAAAGAAGTTCGGCCACCTAACATCGTACTATTATACTTGACATGACATGTCGCCCAAACTAAACTTCTGTTATAAAACTAGCTATTCCATCAAATGGGCTTTTCAAATTCTTTTTCCATTGCACATTTTATCTCCTTTGCATTCTGTTGTAGAAAAGGAAATTTTAGATTAAATTTTTATTTTTATTTTGTCTCTGAGTTTTTTTAAGAGTTTGACTGAGTAATTGGAGAAGAGTTTATACTTTATAGAGGTATATTAGGAAGTGAAATTTTGAAAAGAAGTAGTATCAAATGAAGGGGTGTAATGTTGGTTTTGTGTGGGATTCCGGAGGGAGATATATGATCAAATTATTTGAATAGCATTATGATAATCTCCTCTCAAATGTAAGTTTCTTGTACGAAATTGTACATTTTCTCAGTAGCATCTACTAGCTAGAGAACTTAAACCCAATTTCAAGCTAATCATTGTGTTAGTCTATGTTAATCTTTACGTGATTGTAGTTTCTGTAGGGAGGATTCACTGGACACGAAAAGGGTGATCAAGTGGAAAGTGGTAGTGTGTGAATTCTCACGGTTCGCGATGGGGCTCCTGCTGATATGGTCGTTTCTAAGGCTGAAGAGTGAGAACCATAGTGGTAGCTAGTGCAAGAATCATGAGGAACAAAAAAGCTCCAATATATTTTACTCCGGCAACCACAGTAAATGATAGCAGCGGCGGCGATGTCATTTATACTACATCAATTCAACTAGGTATAAACATTATAGTCTCATCATTTCGCAGATCGCCGTCGGCAATTATTTATAAAACAGTGGAAGTTAATATTTCAGCTCCATTTGTGGCTTCCTTCTCATCAAGAAGGCCAAGTGCTGGTTCCCATCGCGTATTCAAGGTAAGCATATGTATCAACTAAATTGCGTTAATTAGTCTTAAGACGGTTGGACATTATAGAGTTTATAACTAAGATATTGCCACGGCATATGATTTTTCCTTGTATATGTATATCTAATGACTAACTTTTGTTGTTGTTGAACAGCCTGATATCGCCGCATCAGGCATTCATATACTTGCAGAGTTCCCTCCTTTTCTTCCGATTACTAATTTTGAAGGTGATCCTCGACGTTCTAAGTACAACATTATGTCCGATACAAGGCATAATGTACCAGACAGTAATTTTCTGAAGCCTCTTTGTGAGAATGCTAAACTCTTAGGTTTCACTATCATCTTTACCTTCTTCGGGTTACAGAAAATTAGTTTTACTGTTGTGGTGAAACTGAAAAAAGTTGCTTCACATCAAGAAATGGTTTCCGGTTCGGTAACTTGGACTAGTATTAGACACACTGTCATAAGTCATGTTGTTATTTTTACTGAACAAGTGCATTGATTGTAAATTAATTAAACATTGCTCTTATTCATATTAAATTGTACTATTGGGGTCAGTGTTGCCGCCTGCAATCCATTTGTTGCTCATTTTATCTTTAACGAACACAAAACGCGTCGATCGCCATGCAACAATTTTGGGCAGACACTCTTTGCTTGTTCATCTGAACAAATAAAATACAAAGTTACAAACCCACCATATATATTAGGAAAGCCCAGTTGTCAAGTGGCCAAGTGGCCCTTAGCTCCTTCCACACTAGAAAAAATAGTCAAATTTAACACAACAGTACGCCTAAGATTGAATTTGAAAATTTAGAGTTTCGCCAAATCAAACAATCAACGTATTCTTTTTTCCGGAGGGTGCATTAATCAACAAATCCGGCAGGAGTCAAAACTTGATTAAATCCGGCATGAGTCAAAACTTGATTTTTTGAAGTTGGAATCGGAACTAAACGCGTAATGTATATGACTGACGGATTACTTTTTGTTTGCTATATAAGCCTAAAGAAAACTGGATCGCATTTATTTCTCATTTCAATTGACTCCTCTCTTAATTTCCCAAGCAATGGATGTCTTCATGTCAAAAAGGAAAATGCAACCTGCCGTGGTCTTGGCACTGTTCCTGCTCGTTGGTTTTAACATCGTAGTAAACATTAGTTCAGGTACTTTTCGCTGCTTCATTCTATGCATTACTATTCCTATAAATATTGATCACTTCTCTTGATTTTATGATGAATAGTTTGCGGTTCCATGGATATTCATGAACACCATATTGAGCTAAATTACAATGGGATGAATAACGTTGCTGCAAGGAAGTTGTTGAGAACGATGAGTAAGCCTCCTGCACCACAAGCAAATCAACAAAAGTTATGGATAAATCCTCCTGGACCACCGCAAAATATCTAATAATTCTTCATCCACCGTGAGGAATTCATTGTAGGCATACCACGCCCCGAAAAGCTTCACAAATGAAATTCTGAATTTCCTCTAGTATGATGACATTTTCGTATTTGAGTCATTAGCGATTAAGTGGGTTTGCTAAAGTATTTGTTTGATTTTATATTGTAAATTACCACTGTATATATTATACTTTATAAAACAAGAATGTTTAAGTTTTACTTACCGATTGCTGGTACTACATTCTTAAATGGCGACTCGAGAATGACAGTGTTGAAATAGCAGGCGTTCCGCAACTATACTATGTATATGACCTTTTTTTCAGTCGGCCTATAGATAGCTTAATAGGGATGGAGCCGGGTTGGTAGGAAGAGGGGTGCCAGGGTCCAAAACAAATTCCACCATAAAAATAAAATCGGTAGTAAAAATAAGAATAACAATCAAAAAGTTGAAAAACAAAAAAATCAAAAAATCAAAACCATGAAAATTCTTTCTTGAAACTGCCAGGGTCTAGGAAGCATTAGAACAAAATAGCATCTAAAAAATATCATCAAACAAGTCAACCCAGATATTATCTTCCTTTCGGAAACCAAAACAAATGAAGAAAAAATTCTAAAACATCTTAGGGCCTTTAGTTATCCAAATATCTGGGGCCAATCCTCGCAAGGCTTCTCTGGAGGTCTTACCCTCATGTGGAAAGATAACGTGGAAATCTTGATAACCTATAACACCAAAAACCTGGTTAATCTAAAAATAAAAACCGGACCAGAGGAAGAAGGCACCTACATAACCAGTATGTATGGTGAACATATTTATGATCCCCAAAAAGCCCAACGGGAGCACATATTGGAAATGAGTAGAGATATTGAGTACCCCTGGATCATATTAGGAGATCTCAACATCACCCTGTCCCCCGAGGATGCGAGCAATCACTTGAAAGACTCGACTGGCCCATATAATCCTTTCCCAACCATCATTCAATCTGCTGGTCTCATTGAATTAAAACACTCTGGCCCAAAATACACTTGGTCAAACAAAAGAGAGGACGAAAATCTTATCCTCAAAAGATTAGACAGAGGTCTGGTTAATCAGGAATGGGAATCCCAATTCCCAACCTCCATTATCCATAGCTTGCCATGCATTGGCTCTGATCACAACCCCATAGTGCTAACTACTGAAGAACCCCAAAAGAAACTAAAATCCTATTTTAAATTCTACGAATGTTGGCAAAAAGATGAAACATGTAAGACCACTATATCTGAGAACTGGTATACTTCCGATCAAGGATCCGAGCAGTATACCATGATCCAAAAGCTGAAAAATACAAAGGCTGCTCTCCAGAGATGGAAAAAATCCTCCTTTGGGAAAATCGAAAAAAACATTGAAATCTTAGGGGGGAAATTGTTGGTCTTAAGGGATAGCACCAGTGATAGTGACATGAAAACCCAAAATATCCTGGAAAACGACCTCGAACATTGGTATGAAATACAAGAAAGCTTCTGGCACCAGAAATCGAGAGATTACTTCCTAAAAGATACAGATAGAAATACCAAACTCTTCTATGCCATCACAAATCATAGGAAAAAATCTAACAACATCAGTAGTCTTAAAGATAAGAATGAGCAGTGGATCAAAGAAAGGGAAGATCTCGAATCTCTCCTTAACTCACATTTTGAGGAAATAAGTTCTACAAGCCAGAACACAATAGATCCCAATATCCTCCATCTCTTCAAATCGGTCATCTCCGATCTGGAAAATACCATCCTCACCAAAATCCCCTCTTCAGAGGAAATCATCTGTGGTCTATAATATGAAACCCTGGAAAGCTCCCGGCCCGGATGGGTTCCAAGCTAGGTTTTATCAACAAAATTGGGATACTGTGGGCGTGGACGTCATCAAAGCCACCAAATCCTTCTTCAAAAATGGTTTTCTTCTTAAAGAGATTAATAATACCTACATCTCCTTGATACCCAAAACAAAAATTCCCCAAACTCCAGCTGATTTCAGACCCATCAGCCTCTGCAACACCATTTACAAAATCATCTCCAAGATCCTTGCTGATAGAATAAAAACCAATCCTCAACAGAATCATTTCTCCAGCTCAATCTGCCTTCATTCTCACTAGAAACATCCATGACAATGTGATTCTTGCCCAGGAGGTGGTGGAGGCCATGAAACGGAAAAAGGGAATTTCGGGCAGACTTGGGATAAAACTCGATATGAGCAAAGCTTTTGACAGGATAGAATGGCCCTTCATAGCGGCCATCATGAAGAAAATGGGTTTCTCGGAAAAAGGGTGCAGCCTTATAAATCAATGCATATCCACCTCCACTTATTCCTTAATCCTAAATGGAGTGCCGTGCAAATTTTTCAAACCTACCAGAGGTATAAGACAAGGGGATCCATTATCCCCGTATCTTTTCATAATTTGTATGGAAGCTCTCTCTAGAATGATTGAAAGTGCTAATGATATTTGCTTCTTGAGTGGGATGCGAATCTCCATATCGGGCCCCCCC